>WBNO01024075.1:246399-324754 GCA_013400575.1 Peucedramus taeniatus
TAATTCCCTCCTTGTTTCTCTGAAGTATGCCAGAAACCACAGGAAGGAAAAATGGGGAAGTTCTCTTCTTTGGAATAAGGAGAACAGTTGCGTTCCACAATCTGCTGAGAATTTCATGTAAGAAACTTTCCTGCTGCAAAGATCTTGCAATTGCAGAAGACTCTGGTGCCACAGTCACACTCTTTTTGTGCCCAATTACTGCTATGTCTTTCTGACTCTTACTCTCATTACACAGAATTATTTACATAGAATTAATCAATTACTGCCGTGGCACTCTGACTCTTACTCTCATTACGAGCTAAAGGTTAATCTAGAGAAGTGTGGGGAATTTTGTGAACTGTAGGACACATGTGCAGAGCACATCCTGTGGAACCTTCTAAAGCTGAGAGCTGCAGGGAAACCACAAGGCCTGGTAATACAAAATTGGGATGGAAAACTAGGCAGTGGCCAGGCTAGATAAAACTTTTGAGTAGAGCTGGTATGTGCAAAGACTTGATTCCATGGACACCTGGATGCTGCTGGGCCCGTGTGTCCCCCAGGCACAAAGCTCACCATACAATGAGTGATCCATGAGTATCTGACACAGTGTGCAGAGCTCTGGTCACTGATGTTCTAGGAACTGCTACTCAGACTGCACATCTGGCAGAGAGAAGGGTTACAGGCAGAATTAGGGGACACACAGCTGTCCTGGGAAAGGGGACTCTACGTTCAAACTGCTGAAAACTCTACAAGAGGAGCAGCAGGAGGGAAGGGGGCGTGGCTGACACAAGAACATGTATTCCAAGTCCTCTTTTCCTGCATTTCCATTGTACCCTGGCTTAGTTTCATTTGTGTTTTAGATGATCTGCCAACATGTACTTTAGTAAACACCATCTCAGTAAATACCAATACTTAGTTAGTGCTTATTGCAGAGACTCAGTGCATGGACATTTTATGTGCATGACAGCACAATTTGGGCTTGTGTATGAAAGATGAACAGGAAAAGAAACACTCGGACAGAAAGTGTGGGGCAAACTGAAATGAGAGGGTGGCAGCCTTTGAAAGCACAAATATATAAGGTGGTTTGGTTAACAACAGTGATTAAAAAACAAGAAAATCAGCTCAATTTAAGTTTTCTTCTGTGATATTGCAGAAAAACTGATCTGAAAATATATGAACTAAAGGTAAATGAAAAATGACTGCATTGAGGAGCTCTGGGGATGTGTCACTCCTTGCCTGCTCTTACCTTCTTACGCACCTGCTGCTCTTTGGCCGAGTGAGCCTTGACGTGCTTGCGCAGGGAGCTGGGGTCGGTGTAGCGCTTGGAGCAGCCGGGAATCTGGCAGGCGTAGGGCTTCTGGGAACAGAGCAGAGGGACAGATGTCACACCCTGTGCCTGCCCCAGCCAGCAAGGCTGGGCACACGGTGCAGGACAGATGTCACACCCTGTGCCTGCCCCAGCCAGCACAGGCTGGGCAGACGGTGCAGGACAGATGTCACACCCTGTGCCTGCCCCAGCCAGCACAGGCAGCGCTGCAGGAAGGGCACACGGTGCTGAACCTGAGCTGTTCCCTCTCTTTGCTGGGCCCACCTTTGCTCTGTCTCCTCTGAGCTCACAAACAAGGCAGGATGCAAACAGAAGTGATTCTGCACTGGCACACTGGATATGGTTTACTGAGCTGAGCTAAATGCTAGTGAGGTAGAACTGAATGGGTTTTGAGAGCATTTCTTTACTCCGTAGCCTTTACAGCAAACAAAATTATCATGGGATCATCCAGTGTAATTATAAAGACAGACATTCTACTTTTGAGGTCTGATTTACATAAATTTTACAAGGATTGCTTGGCACTGGTGAGACCCCACCTTGAATCCTGGGTGGAGTTTTGGGCCCCTCATGACAAGAAAAGCATTGAGGGGCTGGAGGATGTCCAGAGAAGGGCAACAGAGTTGGGGAAGAGTCTGGAGAACAAGGAGTGGCTGAGGGAGCTGGGGGAGCTCAGTCTGCAGAAAAGGAGGCTCAGAGGGGACCTTCCCTGCAACTGAAATCCTCACCAAATTCTTCTTGTGGCTATGTCTATTCCCAACAAATGGAACACTCTCTCTGGGTTACAGAACAAACTTCAAATGAAGGTGCAATTGCCAAAATGAGCAAAGGCACTTTTTATTAAGTAACTATTGTCTTAAATGCCAGCAAAATAGTGCTGCATGGCACAGCTCACAAAGCTTTAAAGTTGAATGGAACATTCTTTTGCCCTCTGTTTTCTTGCCTCATCTATCAACATTACCTCAGCCTTTTCACTAGGACTAGCAAATCCTTTTGGTGTCTTCTCAAAGGTAGAGAACTGGCTTGCCATGACCTCAATGTCATATTCTTTAATCCCCTTGGATTCAGAAGGAGGATGCACAGAAGGAAAAAAATCCCACCAGTTTTGGGAGAAGTGACTGTGAGGTCCTTTAAACCCAGCTGCTGTGCTCCTGGAGGAGTGCTGATGTGCCCTTTTTACCACAAGGACAGACAGGTTCTCTTTGTTCTGCTCCTGCCTAGGAGAAGGATCTACTTCCAGATGATTTAGTAGGGATTCCTTCAAACTAACATACACCACTAAGTGAAATGATTTACAGATTCTCCTTTGGAGAAGATAAATGATGGAGTGACCTACATTGAGAAGCTTTAAAACCAATTCCAAATGCACTCAATAAGGGAAAAGGAGCCTACATAAACCCCATTTTTTTTGCAAGTACCTCCAGAGGATAAGTATTGCTGCTCTGTCCAGCCAGCAGGAAATTTCTGAAGGAATAATAGAATCATTCACCAATTCATGACCTTACAGGCTAACACAGCACCTACCCAGAAAGTTACAGGGCAAAGGAGATTTATTGAGAGTGTCTGGAACACAGAGAACTGACACCTGAGGAAAAGCTATGGAAAACTTTAACAAATCCCTTGGCAGAAAAACTAGCAGAGTATTTTTCAAATCACTGATGTCATTCAAATTAGTGATAAAATCATTCAACTCAGTCATAGGGAAACTAGATGAGAATGTGATCACCCTTACAAAGGTTCATGGCTATTTGCTCTGACATTCCAGACAGTTCTTTGGTGCAGCAGCAGCACCATCCTGTAGCTCTGCTGTTTTTCATGTTCACATAAGCACACAATTCACTGAGCTTAAACCACAGGGCTTCAATTAAACCAGGTAAGTGGAACTCAGTTACTGTGTGCAGGACTACAGAAACAGCTTTAGAGAACCTGCAATGGAATAGCACAGAGGATGTTTCCAGATATTTAAGAAAGTTATTAGAAAATTATTACTGTACCTTTTTCCTGATTTATGAGCATTTCAGATAATAAAGACAGAGATAAAGGGAGAAGAGAAGAAAATAGAAAGTTAAGACATTTGTCTTCAATATTGCACAGACAACACATACAAAGAATTTATCAGTTCTCTCTTAAAACTAATAGATGGCATTTCATTTGTGAGTATGGCTAATAAAAATTATATCTACTAGATTCAGGCAATTAAATTTAAAAATTGCATGCAATTTAGTATATCCACTTTCAAAAGAGATGCAAATTACAAATTCAAATATCTCAGGTTGACTTTCAAATAAATAAAACATTGTTATTTTAAGTGTGCTTTGGTTTGGAAAATGTGACTGACTTGCTTCTCTTACTTGTTTGTTTTTGCAAGGCATAATGTACATTAGACATTCCTTAATGCTGCACTGTCTGAAATGTGTAACTGCTTAAAAAGTAAATATCAATTAAACTCAGAAGTTCTGCCCCATAAACACTTGGCCAAACTAAACCATATATTCACTTCTTTGAAAAAGACAAAGGAACAACTCTGCCTGTTATTCTTTACAAGCTTTATGCTGAGGACATGACTGGTCTGCAAAGCTGTCTCATTGCTTTCTTTCCCCATGATCTGGTGACTTCATTTCAGTAGAGCCCAAGACACTTGACAGGCTCCTGTCTCCTCTGTGAGACAAGTGAGAAGAGCTGCAGAGTCAAGCCAAACCTACCAACTGTGGAGAATAAAGAAGTGTGTTTCTCACAGTTAATTCTGATGGAGGGTACCTGACCGATTCTATAAAGTTATGAGACAGATTTATTTTCACTTTTTACAAAATTACTGTCCAAAACTGAGGTGCATTTACCTTCCACTGAAAGGTCAGAACAGCTTTTGCATTCACTCAGAACACTCACTGAAGGGGACAGGAAGTGAGACAATGACACACATTTGGGGCAGCAGCAGTGACTCAGCTTTCACTCAGCTACACCTTACTGAGCTGCTGCCTCCTCTTACTGGAACAGGAACAATGGCAGAGTTTGCTGAGTAACTCACTCCTCAGCATGAGTAACACAACACAATTGCCTCTCTGTGATCAAGACTTTTTCATTTCTCAAAGCACATACAGTTCAAAACCAAATACACTTGGTCATAGCTGAGTTTTCTAAGACCCTCCCCATGAAAAGGCCAAGTCCCCCAGCAGTTGCAGAACCGACTGTGTACCAGGACCACTGGAAAGCTCAGTGCAGCTCCCAGTATGGAACCATGCTTACGGTATCCAGGTGTGTCCGCTGGTGCTTCGCCCGGTCACTGGAGTTGCTGAAAGCTTTCTGGCAGCCAGGATGCTGACACAGGTATGGCTTCTCCCCAGTATGACTTCGGAGGTGAATCTTGAGGTTCTCAAGCCTAGAAAATGCCTTGTTGCACCCTTCAAACTGAAAAATGTCATAAAAAAATCATTGTAAGGTTCTCTTAAATAAACCACGTGCAGCCACAATGAGAACAGTGTAAGAACCAAGTTGGACGTGCAATAAATCAACCAACATTCAAACATCTGTTGAAATTTATGGATGAAACACAACAGATTGTGCTGTTCATTTAATCTGTCATCAAAGACACGGTGTGCAGCTCAGTAATAATACAAGGGTAATAAATATCTCACACATTCTGCCTGAACTGAACACTTGAAGACACGGTGCCAGAGCAGAAAATTTAAAGAAAGAACAAGTGTTCTGAGGAGTCCTCTGAGATGTTAACTGGCACAGGAGCCACTGTGGGCAATAACAATTAGCTGCTACAGACAGAGGGTAAGAGAAGCTGGCGGGTTAGAACCGGGTTTCAGGTGTCTGAAATATTATACAGTGGAGCAGATGAGCATGGGCTATTACAGGAAGAGCTGATCCATTTGAAGATCAATCCAAAGGGACTCTGCTGTTATTCTGCACCCTTTTTTTAACTAGCTGTATCATTCAGAGCTGTTCTCAGCATTTATACAATCAGTAACCTGAGCAATTCTGACTTCTTAAGCACCCGTTTCATTAGGGAGCTCAGCAATAAAACACTGCATAGCCTTCATAACAGAAGTCACTGTTTCAAATTAAATCTGAATAAATAAATAAGTAAAAATTCCAGCTACTAGGCCAAGGGAAGGGTGTTTTGTGTTGCTCACTGCTAAGTTTCAGTGTTACAGACAACAGGCAGTGGAGGCACTGTCTGTAGGATATGCTTTGGGAACTCTCCCAGGTGAGCACCAATATTCCTGTGTGCACATTCGTGCACCTGCACACCCACAAAATGCACTCAGATACTTGCACATATTCAAATACTTGAAGGCAAATACTCAAATGATGGAATGCCTACTCTTTGCCCACTCTGTACATATTGCTGTTTCATGGCACTGCACATCTTCTTATGCCTCTACACAGATAAGAACCTGGTTCCTCAAGGATTTGTGATCCCAAGCAATGTATTTGAGAAACACAACCCAATCCACCTTCCTAAGAGCAATTCTGAAATAAAGTAGGTGTATCTTCATAGAATGGTTTGGGCTGGAAGGGACCTTAAGGGTCACCTAATTCCAACCCTGCCATGGGCAAGGGACACCTTCCATTATCCCAGGTTGCTCCAAGCCCTGTCCAACCTGGCCTTGAGCAATTCCAGGGATGGGGCAGCCACAGCTTCTCTGGGCAACCTGTTTCAACCACTGTTTTTAGAAGCCATAGCTTTTTCTTTGATTCTTACTCATAAACAGTGAAATCCTGACTCTCACAAAATCAGCAAATGCTTTGTCACTTCCTTTTGCTGAGTCAAGATTTTGTTCAGCAGCTTTCCAGGAACCTGTGGCTCCTCAGATGGCATCACAGAATTCACCAGCTTGCCAATCTTGTTTGTCACACACACCTCTGACACACATCAGGGCATGCAAACTGCAGGCTCAGCTGGCATCCAGCAGTGCAGGGGGAGAGATGGGAAGGGAGAGCAGCTGCAGATGGAGGAGCATTGAAGGTGCTACAGCCTGGAGGCACCTGATCTCACTCTGCCTGCCAAAGGGGATGGAGAAAGGCCCACCACATTCTGCCCGTCCCAGTGTGTTTTGTACCTCAGCACAGCAACCACAGTGATTCTGGAGCCAGCACTTCATGTTGCTGTGTCCTGGCACTGGATGCAGATCAGCTCTGCACACTACAGGCAGAGAGGTTTCTGGCTCTTCTCTGCCTGTCCCAGCCACTCACACATCAAAGGATCAATGTGGCCTTTACTGCCACAAATACCTTAGTGCCCTGAGCAGTAACCTGTCTGAATGGCATACTGGGTATGAGTACAGACAACTATCTGATGTTCATGTATTTTCCATCTTTTCTTATCACAGCCATTGTGACAGAACTACAAAATCACCTGCAGAAATGCAGTTCATGACTTCAGAAGCTTTGTTAGTCCACGACTCACCTCTGAACACTTGAGCTGGTGCAACGATGCAGGGGGGTTTGTAAGTGAGCAAAGCCACCAAGGCTTCAAAAGAAACAAACTTTCTTCTCAATCATCACTAAAGATCTGACAAAGACTCAGGATGGAGCAATTTGAAATGTGCAAAAATGCTGAAGTCTATGAAAACTAGAGCAGAGTTCAGCAAATTCATACTTCTCATAGGACATTCCATAAAGCTGAGTGAATGTTCTGAGGTCCTAAAGATCACTTTTTTCCTTTTTGTTCCCAATCTTCCTCCTTTCCAGCCCCCTTTGATTAGTGTGCCCACCGTGTGGCACCCCTCTGAAGTACTGTCCCTTTCATCTCTCTTGCAGGTCCCCTTCAAGCACTGAGAGGCTGCTCTAAATCTCCCTGGGACCTTCTCCAGGCTGAACAAGCCCAACTCTCTCAGCCTTTCTTCTCAAGAGAGGTGTTCCATCCCTTGGAGCATTTTTGTGCTCCTTCACCCCCCAGCCTGTGTTGATAGCAGGAGTTGTAGTTGTTTCAGCTGCCCTGAAACAGCTGCAAGACCCTGCACTTGGCCTTGTTGAAACCTCATGGGCCACTTCTGGAGCTTGTCCAGGTCCCTCTGGATGCCACCCCATCCTTCAGGAGTGTCAACTGCACCACTCAGCTTGGTGTCACCCGTGAATTTGCTGAGACTGCACTTGGTCCCACAACAGACCCCCAAGGGACACCACCTGTCACCAATGTCCCATCTGAACACTGGGTCTCTCACCACTCTGGGTGTGACCATCATTCCTCATTCACTGAGCCATCAAATCCATCTCTCTCCAATTTAGAGAGAAGGATCTTGACCCTCAGAATGTTTTTCTAATGGATTACCAGTCTTCAGTTCCATACCCAGAGCCCAATGCAAAGTAGCAAGGTATGCAGAATAATCCAAACTCATTAAAGGTCCAGCTCCACTCCCATTGATGTCAGTAGCAAAAATTCCAACAGCAAATGTCCTAAAATATCTAAACACAGGCTTAATTTAAAACACATGAAAGCACATATGCTTAAGAGTTTGCTGGATTGACACTTCAGGGAGACAAGGAGCAGGCCCTACCAGAAACACTCAGAGCTGCAGAGTAAGCAGCAACACTCAAACAAATATGGGCTTATTTACAGATCCCTCTTCTGTGGTCAGCTGCCTTTTCTTGGTAAATACATCCACTACCTTCAGCAGTAATGTTCCTCCATCACCACATATGCTTGGACACTCAGAGCTTTCCTTATTTATGTTATTATTTCCTAATTCACGTTATTTGTATCACCCAGCTCTATTAAACTGGATAACAGACAGTGGGATGGTCCCAATGCAATGATAAACTCAGGATAAACATGTCAGGTGGAAAAATACACCAGCAAAGAGAATGATGTGACTGCAGTACTCAGATTTTCAAGTTGGCAAAGGCTGTCGGTGAAACAGGAACTCCTTTCAAGAGGAAAGCAGTGGAGACAAGAACCTTGCCACAAGTGATGAGAAGATAGGAAGCTGAAGATGAAAGGTCTCAAAGGGAGGAATGGAGTTGGGTCAAAGAGCTGAGCAGGGTGGGGCTGAGAATCCACTCAGAGCTGCAGAAAGGGCTGCACTTTGAAGGAGACCTTTTCCAGCTCTCTGATTTCTGGATCTGCTGACTGTGTCTCTCAGAGTTTGTCCCTATGGAAGTCCACATATGGAAAGAGCTTCCCTGAAGTGGAGTGGTACAACAACTTCAACTGGGCTGCTGTTATTAAAACAACTTTGTAGGGTAATTCTTGGGTTTAACTGCTACTCACCAACTCTTTTAACCCTTCCACTTACTCCTGCTACTTGGAGTGTATTTACATTTACATTTGTACTATATAAAACTACTCTTGCAAAAATGGGGTGCTCATTCTTCTTCTTAAATACCCTCTAGGAAGATCCAGCCATCCCACAAGTGTCTCAGCTTCAACTACAAAGAACAAATGTTCTGTTTCTAAAGGGCTTCAGGATGGCAAGAGCTATTTTATCAACTGAGAAGGCCACTTATGGGATCTCCCAGACATCTGGCCCCAATCTGTCACTGCTTAATCCTACAATCCTAAACATTTTGTGGACGTTTGATGCCTGGGATAACTGTAACAAATGCTGCATGATCCTCAAAGTCTGTAAATGTCAACAGAGCTCTTAAACAAGTTTCATCAATAAAAATAATAATTATATTGCAATTACTACTTTTGTCTTTGCTGTGAGATCGTTAATGCTGCACACACCCAAGCACAGACACAAAACAATGCCACATGATTACAGAAGAACACAATGCAGTTACTGAGTTTTATAACTACTGCTGCTTTCAGAACAGGGCTTCTACCAGGAAAAAATACCTTGTAGAAATTTATGGGACTAAACTAGTTTGTTACCATATGGAAATACATATGTTATCTTTATTTCACACTAAAATCTCACTGCAGTGTCGCTGTTGCAATATCATGCATTCAAAAGCCATATTTATAAAAACACTGAATTATCTCACAGTGATCTAAACACATCACAATTTTCCCAACAAAACAGTTTAATCTAATAACTGTAATTGCTTAAAATGTTTTTTCTTTGCTTCCAGATTATACTTTGAATGCACCTGAGAATGCTGCCACGCAGAAATAACAGCATGTTCCCAAGAGGGTTTATATTATCAAATGTTTACCATTTTCATAAGCGTATTTAATCACGGTCATGTCTAGCATATCTGTCAGTGGTACAGATCAGAAGAAATAAACTATAAACTCACCAGCTCAGACCATAGGGTGAAGCAATAACTGACATTTTCTTAGGAAATGAGTTATGACTGAAAAAGAGAAGCCTTCACAGTCGTAGTGCTAAATAGGTCCAGTGTGCCATTAGAGCAAGCTCATTAATATACACCTCTGCTCTCTGCTGCAAGATCAGTTAAACAAGCTGCCTTTTATTTATAGACCTAAAAGGGAAAGAGCAGGTCATATTGGCTGCTGACATCTCAGACAGCCTACAGATGGAAAACCCAAAACATTTCATTCCAAAGCATTTAATGCTATCAGTAGGAAATCTGATGTCTGGTCAAAACATCCACAAGCCTTACGAACATTGTGAAATGTTCTTTCTTCCCAGCTGATTACAAAATTGGGAAAATTTTACTGAAAAACACACTATGAGAAAAAGGATCCTGTGAGGCTGTGTATCCCTTCTGGAGGGGAGGAAACAGCCACACCACTCTTTAAATAGCATCAATGTTTAACAGCACACTGAGGCCAATGTTGGGGCCGTGGCTGGAAGCACACAGGGCTCCAAACTGTTATGAACCTCAGGAACTTAAACACTTGACTTGTTCCACCCCACACCACAATCAAAGTATCTGTTTTGGTGCTTTGTTTTTCCCAGCTAACTCCTGATTAGATTAATGTTTGACTCGCTGTTGTAGCTACAATGTAAAGCCCTGATCCTGCAAATAGCTGCACATGAGTAACATGGCTCATGCAAGGAGTTCTATTAAACTCAACAGAGTTCTTTGAGTACATAAAAAGTCATCCATAGGAAAAAGACTTTAACATCCTAAAGAATCACAATTTATTTAGCCAGATTCAAACTTCCAGATTTAAATTTCTGAAACTGGGTTTTTTTCCCCTTTGTGATTACAATACAGTGGAAGGTAACTGTAACATTAAAAGACCTGCAAATTTCCAGGTTTGGTTTTATTTCTGAAGCCTGAGCAGTTTATCTTCACAAAGTGACACTACATGCTACTTCATTTGAGTCCTGGGCAAAAATGCTTGTACTTTTAATTATTTGTCTTTAGAAAAAGCATTTAGGGCTTTAGTCAGAGTGTTGTACAGCTGCTGGTGTGTAAGAGAAGAAAAGCTTAAAAGGTTCAGAATAGAAAGAAGAAAGAAAAGTGAGCCACAGTATAAATGCAATACATCCTTCATATTGTTGGGGTTTAGGGTAGTTGTGGCCAACCATTTGACATCCACACACTGTCCACCAATAGCTCGTTTTTCTTTATGCTGTTAGATTGTGTATTTCCTAATTACCATGAACCTGGGAAATACAAATACACTGAGAATCCTTGGAGGAGGTGTCTGAACATCGCTGACTTCAGTAAGACTTTGGGCTGTCCCTTTTATTTCAATTTTATGAATTTTATAAGCTCCTAAGCCTGCATTCCTGAACCCCCCTGGGCAGTGGGTGATGGATCCATGAGGAATGCAGACCTGGCCCACGCAGGACTCCTTTAAGTCACAAGGTTTCAAGAGTGACCAGGTCTGACTCTACCCATGAGATTCCCACACAAACAGATCCCTCTGACTGCAGACCCAGCCACCTGCCTGCCAGCATCCCCTGCACGGGGCAAATGTTGCTTCCAGCACTGGAATATTCATACATTTATTTCTTCTAGTGCCGTGCACTTCAATGAGCAAACAGAGCTTTCCATACATTTTCCAGCAAACCCAAAATATCTGGGAAACTATCAGAGCATCCTATCCTTTTCACAAGACCTGATTTCTAGTATTAAAACTCTTTTTAGTAATCCTTCTTTAATCAAAAGAAGTATAAACATTTGTCAAAACAAGGGTAGTTGCATTTGTTTGCTACAGCATATGAGAATGAACCAGGAAAGTTGGGAATATTTTACTATCAGCAGCTTGACAGCCACAGATTTTGCCATAAGGTTTTGCTAAATATGTCATTTGGAAAGCAAACAATTTTCTGAAACCTCATTACAGTTGGACTGAATGCAGTATTATGGCTTGCAGGCAAAAATAACATTACATGAGGCAACATTTTAAAGAACAAAATGCAAAATTCATAGGGTCATGTAATAAGCAAAGAAGACACCCCATGTCAGCCCCTTTATTTCCTCAGATGTAATTGGGAAACCATTCTTTATTAAGGATTTTTTGAATAGCTTACAAGCTATTTGAAATTAAAGGACAGCACACAATCCAAGATTTGCTGCTCTAATATCTAAAGCCAGATCTGCTTGTTGTGGGGACAAAATTAAGATTGAACAAAATCAATTAAAAACTTTCTCCATCCATGCCAGCAAAGAACCACAAATAAATTAAAATGCTTCCCTCCAGTATTTTTAGATTTTTTTAATAAGAAGTATAGTTTCCTACATGAACTTCAAAACCTTGTTTCTCTGGATCAGTAATTCATTGTCCTCATTTCCAAGGAAACATTTCCATTCCAGTTTGTATCTAAAGTAGAATCTATTTGCACCCATCTCAATCTTTAAAGAACATTCTGTGCTCTTGGTCTGGGGGTGGCAATTTCAGTGCAAACAGTTCTGTCGTGACAAGCAAGGTGAAAAGAGTGCTCATAATCTACTTACAGGTATGAGAGTTTGAAAGTTTGGAGTGAAGAATTAATTTGCTTAACATAAAGAATGCAGCCTCAGAGCAAAGGGAGAATCCATTACGACTGATGTGGACTAACCAGTTGGGGGAACAAAAAATAAAACAAATAGAAAAAAGAAAATAATTGAAGAGACAACAGCAGAAAGAAGGGGAAAAAAGTAATTATTAAAAAAAAATCCTACCCCAAAACTTATGGCTGATTAGCATAGCTTAGCATCTTAAAAGGCCAAAATACCACATGTGTGGCATGTTACAAAAGAAGATTAAAATAAAGGAAAAAATAATCCAGAGAACCATGAAGTCTCAAAACATCTGGAGTTTTATGGTAACAAGGAGGAAAAAATCAAAAACATAATTGAAAAAAGTCCACTGCGATACATTACTGTACAATGAAGCTTAATGGAATTGAAAGGAGAAGAGATGAAAAGGCAAAATAAGGGGGGGACAAAGAAATAAAAGAAACAAGAAAAGGCATTTATATTTTAAAGATGTCACTGAGGGTTTTTATCCCAGTTATTAAAAATTACACACCCTGCTTCTGTAAGCTGTTCCTGTGATGTGTTGAGCGCTCTCTTTCAGCGTAGGACATTCAGCACGCTGGGGAACTCAGCAACCCTTCTGAGCCCAGCACAGGGCACTTCTCACCCCTGGGTCTGGGACAGACATCTGCAAAGAGGACAGCAGAGAAGCTGCCTGTGCTGGTTTACATTCTGAATCCAATGGCAGATTGGAGGAGAGGCAGGACAAACATAAATTAAGAATGTTTGCTAAAAACAATGCGCACATTCAGGAATTAAGCAAACAGTCTTAAGCTGTTATACTGGCATCAGACACTATTGAAATACTCTGAATGTATTCACTAACAAACACATGGAAAAAAACAAAATGAAAAGCTTCCCTCTTTATTTCATATTTTCCTTTATTTTTAATGAACCAGTAAAGGAACAAAAAGATCCTCACACAGTCCAGTCTGCCTTCACAACATGCCAAGAGTGTGTCTAGGAACAGGATGAGTTTCCAGTGCACCACAGACAGAGCAGCCCGGGTTAGGTCTGTGCTGTGTCTGTCTCCAGTCACAGGAAGATCTGAGCCCAGCATGTGACAAACCTGCGTGTCACCAACACGGTGTCATCTGGCAACAGTGAGTGTCCATCCTAACTTCCCACTCATTCCCCCTGGACTCCTATTTTTCCATCATTCTGGAAAACCCAGCTCCTACCTTTGTCAAGACCAATAAATAAATATGCTTTACAGTCATAGCTTGTCTCATGTCATCACAGCTTACAAAGTGGCTCCTGCCTTGGCAGATCAAACAGAGGAGGATCCTGTGGATGAAATCTGATCTACAGTGGGAAACTGCTGGCTACAGCTGACTAAACTACTCCAGCACAACCAAATTCTCTTAGGAAAGATGAAAAATAGCAGCAAGGTAACTCTTTGCCCATCAATGTAAGTTTTATGTTGCAAATACAACTTTCTGTATGTGGTTCAACACAGCTTGTTCATTTTCCTCACTAAATGTTTGACAAAGTTGGGAGTTTTATTGCTGGGATTTTCTCCCATTTTAGTTAGGGTGGATTTTTTTAATCTTAAAACCTACTGTCCTTCTCATACCCTACCTGTGCTCATTTCCACAAGTGCATAATGGAGTTCTTATCTCAAGCTGTTATTTCAATTTGAAGTTCAGCTCAGAAGAGTAAAGTTTCCCTGCAAATTGACAACTGCATGAACTTGCCAACACTGGGTTAATCTGCACAAAGCAATGAGAACACACAATTTTCTCCAAGGTTGTTCTCAGCAGTGGAGCAGAAAAACCAGTGGGACTTGCAGTGCTCAGATGGGCTCCTGCTCTTTCTGTGCCATGCTGGGCCAATCTGATTATCCATAACTGAAGACTGAGGTCCCACCTGTAATCCAAGGCAGGCAAGGGATCTGCTAAAAAGACTGTACCTGACCCTCCCTGAGGTGTGTAAAGCTGAGCTCTGGCAAAGAGCCCCACAAGAGGTGCTGGTGAACCACTGGGAGGCTGTGATGTGGTGGGAGCTTGTTCTTACTGCAGGGCTGGTTACCTCATTCTGCTCTCCCTTGTGCCATGATTGTGGAGCTCCTGGGCAAAAATGCCTGTACTTTTTTATTATTTGTCTTTTTTAAAAAGCATTATTTATCTTTAAAACATTGGAAACTTCAAGCTTGGAGCATTTGTCTTTAAAACATTATTATTTTTTTTTAAAAGCAACCCCAAGAGACACAGCTCTCTCTCTCACCCATGGACCTGCTCATCACACTACAGCAGAATCCCAGAGAGCTCAGGGTAACACATGGAGAAGGATAATCTTCTCTTTCTGAGAGAACCAGCTCTTTCTCCTCTACAAACAAGGAACTCATCCTCACTTTACCCTAAGCCACTGCCTAGTCTGGCAGTGTTTGTATTTTGTCTTGCTTGGCCATGTTCATTATATGAAGGAAAATCTGAGAGACTTACTCCTAAGAAAATGCCTTCAAGACCTCAACCTGCTTTAAAGGAAGTCAGTTTTCTCTCCAAAGGAGATGTTAAATCAAGACTTTGCTAATGAACAGCCTATTGCTACTCTTCAGCCAGGGTGCTTTACCACACCCACTGAGCTGGTGTGGGCATTGACACCCTCCACCAAACCCTGCTCCAGTTTCAAGGGCTGGAGCTGCCTCCTGAAGCCTGTTGAGAAGATGAGCTCTGCTGAAGAGCAGTGCCAGGTCCCTCCATTCTCTACAGCACTGTGGGATCCTCTGGATAAAAGGCTGTATAGCAATGTTCTTTTCTGAATAGCACTTAATGTTTTCCCACAGTCTTATTGTTTACAGGGAGTTTAGCAAGTCACTTCACTAATTTAAAATAGATTGTGTCCCACATGGATGGATAACAATAACACATATTGGTGAATCATATGGCTTTCAAATGATATGTATGAAAAAGAAGTGCTACACATATTGTCTGAAATTTTATTGTGTGAAACCACAGCACTTAGCTCCCTACCAGCTGTGTCAACAATTCAGTATAATAAACTAATACAATTGCAGAATAACAGCAAGGTTAGTTCTGAAAATTAAAAGCTAAGATTCAAAAAGAAATGCAAAAAGAAGATGTAAATGAATACAGATGAACAATATTTCAGGTGGGAAAAACCTGTCTTGCAAATGATGCAACCTCATGAAATTTAAATCCCATGGCATAGGCTGCAGTGTAAAAGCCTGAGAGGAAAAGGGATTATATGAGTGAAAGATTTTTAAAAGGCACAAAGAGTAGGTTTTGGTATCTGAGCAATCTGGTATATTACATTTTGTGTGACCACTGGAGCATCCCATCTTACCAGAACCTACACACCCTGAGTCAGTTTTAAAATGAAAGAATAAAAATCTTCCCTGGACTTTGTTCCAAGGTTCAGAGGAGAGCAGTTCCTAGGAGCTGCCTCACACACATGACGCAGCGCAGCTCCGAGGCCACTGCCAAAGGACATTCCTGACTTACTTGACCAATGGCAGCCCATGCACAGGAATGGCTGAGCGAGCCAGGCTCAAATAACAAAGGTTCATATTGAGCTGTCTCACATAATTTTTAATATGCTGCTAAATAAATAAAAAAATAACTGAATAAAAGACATTTTCTAAGATAATATTTTGAGGGAAAACTGGGAAAGGAGCTCAACGGAAATAGGTTTTAAATTGAAACGTTGAACTGTAGCCCAGAAATGACAAGAAAATTAAATCTCTTTTTCTCCTGAACCCCAATAAAAAAGTCTTAAACACTCTCGGTAGACCACAGTTTTGAAAGAAATGAAATTATGTTATTGTCATGGATGATTATTAGAAGGTATCTGCAAGGTTTTCCTGAGAGTTATCCCTCTATCCCAGAACCTAGCAGGAAACCACAATCACTTCTGTACCTTACGTGAAGGACTTTGAAATGAAAGTGCCTCAAAATCAAATATAAGCAGCTTTCAACATGTGCATTTAATCTTCCTAGGTTAAGAAACACCCTGTGGCCACCACACTAAAGAACTGAAAACGTAAATTGAAGAAATTATATCCATATGATTAAGTAAGATTCTTAAAGAGAAACATGTTGTTAAGTACTTCATTCAGAATAAAATGAAATGCAGTAAAATAGAAGCTATTTGGAATAAATCACTGACGCACATGCTTTCTATGCAAAATGGCAGTGTTCAGCTCAGAGTGGACATCTGGAGCAAATTAGCATTATGTTGAGAATAATATAAAATTAAAACATTTCGTTTCAGCTTCTAAAATTAAATATAAAATCAGAGACCACTGTTGTGTTGGACAGCTCGCTTTGAGACTCTGATAGCAAGAGTTTATTTTGTTTTTCAAGTTGTTTATTCCTCCTATCACTGTCCTGGAAGCCCTGATGCTCCCAGGTACCACCTCTGCAAACAGCACCAGGCACAAGAGCTGAGTCTCACAGTGTGCTGCCAAGTCCTGTTCTAGGGGTTCAGAATGAGGAGTCTGAGGCCAAGCATGGGCCAGAGCAACTTGGGTAAATCAAGAAGAAATGACCTAAAACTACAGGCAGAACTTGGACCACATCCCAACCAAACCTCCCAGGAACTGAATGGTTCATTTTTACCTGGGCATGCTGACTCTGCACCTCCTGGCTCTGGAGAGGTCCATGTGCTGAAGGTCCTGGGTGACTTCAAGCTCTTGTGCACCCCCTCTTAAAATTTGCTGAGCTCCTCCTGGCTGCTGGTGCTGCTCAGTTCACGGGAGGTTTGGCAGAACCAACCCACAGGAGATCTCCCAGCTCCTAGTGAGGTCAGGGAGAGAAGCCTCTGCTCCTGGTGGGACTTGCCCTAATTATTTCAGGGACAGAGGCTATTGCAAAGCTCCTTCCACACCCAAATGAAGCTTCTGTTCCAAGTCCTGTCAATTCTGTTCAAACAGGTGCTTAAGACAAGTGAGCATTTGTACTTCTGCTCTCACTTTCCAGAGAGATTAACTGGGATAAAGGAAGTGTACAGGGCTGTAGTTCCCTATAATCACTCTCTTCCCCACCTGGTTCCTCTGTGTCACTTGAGTGGAAAGGCACTTGAGCTGCCTGCAGCCTTGGACTTGCTACACCTCAATACCTGGCCTGTCCACTTGGGTTCTGAAACAGGAAAAATGAATGTTTCTGCTTCCTTGGGGTGCCAGCCTCAGCACTTGACAAGACCACAAACTTCAGGAAGACTGAAGTTTAACTTTTCTCCTGGACATCTTTTGAGACGTCCAATGTCAGCACTCTGCTCCAAACAGCTTTCAAGGATTTACTGCCTTATCTCCAACAAAGCAGCCACTAGCAGCACTATTTCTGAGAAGCAGAAGCCATCAGCAGCCCAGGACACTTTTGGACAACCCACACCTGGTCCAGGAGCTGTTCTTGCAGCTGGTGTCATGCCAAGTCAGTGGGTGACCCTGAGCAAATCACTTCAATGCCTGTGCAGAGTTTAGTCCTTCGTGTGTTCTGTACTCAAACGCCTCCTCAGCAGGGACTGCATCACCACTTGAAAGGTATTTTTTGAGTATCCTGACCTTATCAGTCACTGGGGTAAAGCCTCTGAGCCTGGAGCAGAGCTCTGGAGAATCAGGACTTCCAGCAGAAGATCTATAACCATAACACTGGAGAGACTGCTGGACACATCATCATCTTTGGGTAGTTTTTTTACAGCGCTTCTGTGCTCTCTAACATTCTCCTAGATACTTGAAAGTAACATTGAACAAGCAACCAGCAAATAGTTTATGTAGCATAAAAATGACCTCTTTATAGTATGGCTTATCTCCTTTGTAATACCTTTGGGAATATGCCAACCTTGCCACCTGTTCCTGGACTTCCTTTAAGGTAGCCCTGTCTTTCAACATGAAGCCTGAATTGGATGTGCACAGCCTTGCTCCTGCACTCTGCAATGTAAACACCTGCACATGTGTTTTAAATAGCCTCACACCTCTATATGTAAAATTTCAGACACCTGTGAATTGGCCTTAAACAGCCCCACTGGGTTTTGTGGATGGAGAACAACTTCCAGGTGTGGATGAATAAGGTTATTTTAAGGGCACAGGCAATGTACAGGCTCCAGTCTGAGTTTGTACAATACTGTATTTCCTAACTCAAAGCAACACTTTTAAATGTGTCCTCTCTGTGACTCATTAATCAACTACTAAATTTGGAAATAAATGCATCTGGGTCTCTCTGGCTTGTATTGAGCTCTAATTCACTGGGACTTTAATTCTGTAAAGCACCTTGAGATCTCTGCACTGGGTGAGCACTCCTCAGGTAAGGACAGTTCCAGCCTTGCTCTTCATACAGCTGTCCCAGAAAGGTTCATTTTCATCAGTTTTAGGCCACACTGCTTTGTGATTCTTCTGCAGGGCACTTTCCATGATCTCTTTTGAAATATTAAAAAGATTCTGTTCTTTTATTCCAATTCTACCAGCACCTTCACAGCAGAACCACACAGCTCATTTCTTATTTCAAAATTTTGGTCCATTTTGGCCCATCATTTACTCATAAAGAATTCTGATAAACTTTTTCAAATGACAGGCTATGTGAATAAAGGCTGGAACTCTGAATTAATTACATTATGTCCTTTTAAAACCCTACCTGTCCCCTTTCTTCTTCAGCCACCTCATAATTGAGAAAAAAACTTTTAAAAGTTTAATTTTCTGTGTAAGAGATGAGTTCTGCAGCAAGCTCACTTTGATTTCACTGTAATCTTTGTGACCACAATGCCTTCTTTGAAAAGGAGAATGAACTTTTTCATTTAATGAATGATCAGACCTTCCCCAAAAGCTGCCAACATTTTTTTAAAGCCATGTCTTTTTCTCACTCCCCAGAAGAATATCCTAAACATCCTAAACTTTCCATAGCAAGCAAACACAAATTTTAATGACAGTGAGGAAAGGTTTGCTAGGAGAAGCAGTACCTTTTATTAGCCCAGCTAATACAGCTGAAAAAGAGAGGCTCTCAGCATAAAAGCCTTTCTTTGGAGATGATCTTTAAGATCCCTTCCAACCCAAACCATTCTATGATTCCATGTAAAACTCTCTCCAGACTGACTGCAAGGAATCACAGCCAGAGAAAGAAAAGACAGATGCATCCACACTGCTCTGCAAAGAGAGGTCTGAAGGGCAGGGGGCCTTGGGGGCATTTCCACACTGGCCTGGGCAGAGTGGCAGAGCTCCCCTCTGCCTTTCCAAACAGCTCATTAATCCAGACTCAGGACACCACAGCTGGGATTGTGAGCTTCCAGCTGTGCAGCAGGCAGTGCCAAGCTTCCCAAATGGGCACCACCTAGTGCAGAGGCACACCATGGACCCAGGGAAATGGCTGCTGGCAGCCATCCTCAGGGGTGGGGTGGGAATGCCTTGCTTTGGACAGAGCAGGCCATGTGAAACAGCCTCTGCCTAGGACTGCTCCACTTTGCTTTTCATCTTTTACCCTTGGCATGATTTTTAGGATCCCTCCTACACCAACTCCTCTCCCACTGACTGCAATCCTGGAAATGCCAGGGCCCATAGGAATGGAGAGATCCAGCCTTTCTTTCTGTCTAAACAATCCTGGATCACTATTTTGTGTAGACAAAAACCTTCACCTTCTTTCTTGTGAGTTTTATGTGTTCTTTTCTCACTGCCATGAACCTATGGAGCAAAAACTCTTTAAATTTCACACTGGAGGCTGTTGCCTTTTTAATTAGTCCTTACTTACAGAGAAGCTGAAGAGCAGACAGGCAAGTTGCAGTTGGAAAATGTATGCAAGGAAAATACAAGGGGCAGGAGTGACCAACCTACTAGCCTTTCCTGCTCTCATGACTTTTATATACACATGATCTCACCAATTACATGATATGACATCAACAGGGCCATTCTCTCTGCAATGAATGTCTTCAAAACATTCCTGGCCAGAGAAATTTATCTCTGAAACCACCCACTAGCATCAATCTTTTGCATATCCTGAAACAGGGACTGCACAGTTGTGCTTCTGTCACATGATGAGAAGCATAACTGGTTACAGAGCCCTTGTATGTGCGACCACACACCACTACTGATGCAGCACTAAATCAATCTCTTGAACTTGCCTCTTGCAGTAGAAAACGTGCAGAGATCTGCTCTAAAAGCTGAGTCTTAAGCTGCAGGCTGGCAGTCTGCTACAGCAACACAGAGAGCTGGGGTTCAAGCCAGCACCAACATTATCCCCTGCTGAGACACAGTGCTACAGGTGTTCAAAATCACTGCTTCAGCTCTGGCACCTAGGTTTGTCTGCCACTAAAGCACAGCCAGAGTGATGGACTCCTTAAATTGAGAATGGCTCATCACCATCAGAACTCCTTTTCCTAGTCCTCACCAGGAGCCAGTACCTGTACACAGCCTAATAATCCACCTCATCAATCTCTTCACATTTTCCCACCAAGCCAGGAAAAGAATGGTGGCATCCCTCTGGGAGGACAAGACCAAAGCCTGGCTGGGTTGGAGGGCTGGGAAAGGCAGGGCATGGGGAGCTCCAGCTGAGAAAATGGAGCAGTTCTCAACCAAGTCAACTGCACTCCCTATCTTGCTTTAACTGGGGGGGGGGGGATGTCACCAAGAAAACCAGATTGGCATAGAAAAGCAAGACAAAGGAAGCAGAACAAATGCTGAGCAACCCACAGGGTTGCTTTTTACCAATAGCACATAATTACTGTGTTCATTTGCAGCCCATGGGGCAGACTGTGCCCACTGAAAAGATTTTTAAATTAGAACCCAGGATGGTGACAAAAAAAAATTATAAAAAGGGTACAGAATACTCCTGCCTCTGAATCCTGTGTACAATGAGTAACGTGCCAATGATTTTGATGTGTAAACCTAGTTCTGCTCAGGACCAGTCAAGTTCATGCACCTAAATACCCCATGTCAGGCAGCACAAAACATACCCCAGTTTTTCTTTACTTTGTTTGGTTCTCCATTGATATTTTCCACCATAACTAACACATGATTTTCCCTCAAAACTCACCATGACAAAATCACAGCTCTTAAACATAAGAGTACAGCCCGCAGGCTGTGAGTTAAAGCATGCCCTGGCACAAGGAGGACGTGCAGGACACACTGAGCCACAAAGGATTACGCCAACAGATTACCACAGACACATCTGTGAGCTCACCATTGACAGCCACACACAGCAATCTCTGGCAAACAACACCAGTGGCAATGTAAATGATCCTCCATCAGGGCACAGGGAAGATCTGGCCAAGGAAGGAGACCCTCTGCAAGGTCTGGGTTAAACCAGGCTGGCCTTTCCTGCACATGAACCAACAGAGTGAGTGTGCTGTCAGGTCTTAGTGTAGGAAGAAATGATTTTGCTTTTACCAAAAGCACATAATTATTGTGCTCATTTGCAGGTTGTTCTGAAAAGTCAGGTTTGTTTTTTAGGAAAACAAGTTTTGTGAATCCTTTCTTGTTCAGTCAAGTTACTCAGCTCTCCCATCTCCCACAGACAAGGATGAATTGGGTGCTAACTCATAGGACTGGCCTCTTCTCCTCTGTCTGGAATCTCACTGACAAACAGCCCAGCACATAAAAAATGAAAAGTCCACTGGTCCACACACAATATCAACAAATCCAGGCTCTAACCAGTTCACCTGGGATATCCTGCCTTTCTCCCCTTAAGCTGTGGGCTTGGACTGTTAGTAAAAAGTTGACACAGCTGTCCAAGATACAAACCCACTGGCACTTTATCTGGTATCTTAAAGTGACAACAAACAAACAAATCCAAAAAGTTTTAATGCCAAACACAATAGTCCAGTTCCAAATACATGCTAACATTGATGGGAGGATCAGAGATCTGGAGGCAGAGATCACAGTGAATTAAAAAAAATATTTATAAGTTTTTTCTCTTTTAATGCCATCTGGGAAATTGTGAAAAACTGGTGAATTCTAAACTCTAGGCATAGCACAATGCTGTCCAAATTTCATGCCCTTTCAGTGCTGGGTAGGTGATCTAGGATGTAAATGGCAATATAATAATGGTGAAGACAAACAAGATAAAAACATGTAGTCCTGCAGAGGAAAGAAAAGTCATTATGACTCACTTTTTACTGTTGGCCACTGTTCAGTAACTGGCAAGTGAGCCACGAAGGAGCCCATGGATCTGTGATGTGTCAGGAACAGTTCTCAGCTGAAACACACAGTTACTGCTACTCTTTGATCTGCTCTTGTGTACAGGACATTATACTCTGGCTGTGTGCACTGGAAAAGTGTGTGCCCCTATAACACAAGGGCCATACACTGTGCTGTAGTGCTCTGGTTTCTTCAGAATGTTAACTGGTCTTTTATTTTACTCTAATCCTCCAAACTGACACTATCAGCATGCAATATCCATGATACACATTTCATCTGGTAGCAATCTTCCCCCCAAAAAAAATCCCAAACTCCAAATAATCTGAAAGTCATTCTACTAAGGTGATAGAATGTGAAAGAAATCCCTTTAGAATTTAGAGCAAAATTTGGACAATTATTTTAATTATTTAAATTATTTATTTAAATTAATAATGTAATTAATTATTTAAAATAACAACTTTTTTTTAAAGACGTCCTTATAAAGGCTCCTCATTTACTACTTTACAACTCCAAGTTCATTTGAGAAATAAACTGAAACTGGATGAAGAGAGTACAAGCAACTTGTCTATCAAATTCTCTTCCAGACTAACCTAAAACCCCACTTTTTTTAGTAGCTTTAATTGTGCTTAAGAAAATCTAAGGTTTTGGTTTTTGAAAAAAAATTTTTTCTTGTTCATGTTTTCCAAATTAGCTCTGTGGACCTAAACGCTCAAAACAAAAAAAAAGTTTTGTTTTGCTTTTATTGAAAATGTAGATTCTGGCAACCCTATCTGTGCCAAAGGATCTGGAAGCTGGCAAAGGAATTTGCCTCATTATGTGTCTACCTCTTAGGTTCACTTATCTCACTTCCCTGTGACCTAGCAATTGCTATTTCAACACATTAATGGATTTATGTGTAAAAGAGAGAAGGAGAGATGTACATATTTTTGAATCCAGCCCAGTATGAAACAATCATTTTCAATTAGCATGTCCTCAGATGAATACAATAAGCCAGTGTTTTTCATTTCCAATTGGTTTTGTTCCGTGCAAAAAGAATTAAAGAGATAAAGGACATACAAAGACTGGTCCCAGATGCAGCTGTAAAGCAAGATTTATCAATTAGTATGTTAGAAGTATCAGGCTGGCCACCATTCCATTCAGATTCCCATCTTTTAGTTGTGTCAAGTTTTCTGCTTTTAATTAGATATTGAATATCAGCCTGGTTACTTGAGATAGCATCAAAATAGTGGCTGCACCCCAACACTGTTTGGTGACTGCCACAATCAGTGTGATACAGGAATTTACATTAACCACCACAATTAGAGGGAAGAGAAGATGCACTGAATAAAGGTCTCTTTCCATTCCACCTCGAGGGAGGAGCTTCAGAGCATTAAGAACACTCTTATGTGTTCTTGTATGTTTTATGTTTTCAAACAATGCTGTTCTACCTTCAGCACCCAGCACAGCCCTCCCTGCCCTGTCTTGACTCTGCAAGCCACACTCAGCACTGAATGGTGCTGAACATGGAATTTTCTCTCAGAGAAAATACAGCTTGGATGAGCTGCACTGAACTAAAGTCAACTGTATTTGTCAAATATCCAGAGATGACAAAAATCCATTGTAGCTGTGTTCAGCAGGTGTCACCTCATCTCAACTCAGGGCCCAGTGTCACAAAGCAGGCACTTTGGTACCAATACTGACTACTGAATTCTTGCCCCCTTTTTTACTCATTCCTCCATTGTTTTGCAAGCCTTCAGCTCAGTCGTGGCAAGTGTTTGCAGAGTCATGCTGTGAACCAGAGCAGTGACTCTCCCAGAGTAAAAACCAGAGAACATCAATTTTAATCACGTCTGTTCAACTCAAACTGTGGATCCCATAAGACAAATAATGGAAAAAAGGGACAGCAACACTCAAACCCTGGTGCATGAATAAACAGCCAGGGAAAACTTTTTAAACCCTGCTGAAAGCCCAGAAACTGTGTTTGGAGTAGCAGTGGCCTAATCCAGCCAAGGTTGCAGAGCGCTAATCGAAAGCACAGGGAATCACTTCCCAATCTCTTAAATAAACAGCAATTACAGAGTAAAACTGCAGCCTGCTTAATGCTCTGATCCTTGCTCAGCTCTCTATGATCTCTCTTTTCCTACCCTAAACCACCAGAAGTCTCCATGCCCTGCAGTGTTCCACAGACAGTGTTCCTGACCTGTGCCTTGGTCAATCTCAGATCTGTTGAAATTAGACTTGACACAAATGTGAGTGATTGTTACTTTTACCATTTCCATTCATTTTCAAGGCCTTACATTTTCAGGTACACAGGTACACAGACATTAGGCTTCCCATCCTCTAGCACGCACAGGTAAGAAATGTCTGCTAAATTAAAAAAAAAAAAAGTCCTAGTAATATTTGTAATTCCATACAGTAATGGAATCACTCTCTCTCAGTGGAGAGAGAGAGCATTTCACTACCCTGATACAAATCTCTGCAGATAAAAAGCATTTTGTGTGACCCTAGTATTTGCTGATAAACCCTTTCAGTGCTGCTTCTCAGCAGAAGAGCAGAGCCAAGAGTAAAAAAGTTCATGTTCTGAAAACCAGAAAAAATGTGCTCAGCAAAACCATCCTGTGCTGGAGTCTGTGTGAGCCATGGGCTTTCTCAGCCCAGCTGACACTAACTCATTCTTCCATGGTTTTCAGAAGCTTGTGCTTACCTGTACTGGATATTCCAGAAGTGTTTATGAGGAAGTTGCCACTAAGCAATTGTAGCTCCAGGTTAACCGAGGTTCATGATGGCAAGTTTTTAGTTTTGTTCTGTTTTTTAATAAAATAAGGGGAGGATGGCGTTGAACAGCTGAGACTCACATGTACATCTGCTGTGAAATCCTCCTGTGGCTATAGAGATCAAGATTGCTAAGAAACTTCACACCCCTGTCCTCTCTTATTTTAAAAGAGTGAACTAGATCTGGATAACTGACACCAGAATTCCTCAGGTCTTAAATCTCAAAGGTGTAAGTTTAGCCACTGGGCAATCTCAACTCTGTAAGCAGAATTCTGCGCCATTTAATTTCTTTGATTTTCAAACAATAATTTCTCATCACTCTCATTCACTCTACACTCCCTCAACCCCTGGGCAATGACAGCCACAGCCACACAATGCCCATTCTTGTCTCCCTTGTCTGCTTTTCTCTGCCTCTCCAGTGCTGCCTGACCTTCCCTGCTGGAGCAGCTTCCTCCCAAAGAGACCAGAGGAGCTGGGAGGTGGCACAGAAATGGTGCAGAGCTCTGTGAGAACGCTTCTGACTTTTCATTTCACCTCCCACAGTGCTGAATTGTACCAATTTCCATGTTCTCCCCAGTGCCTCAGTGCCAAGGGCTCAGTCCATACAACCTCTCTGCAGTAGCAGTCCCTGAGTGGAACAAACAGCAAATGCTCAGACATTCCCCAGAGCATCCACAGAGACCATTCCATCTGTAATTTATTACCTTCCAAGGAGAGCCTCTCTAAAGGCAGCCATGCAGATTAGGAAGTGAATCCCTACACACACAATCTGCAGAGTGAATCTGATCACAAACAGCAGAGGACACTTGCAGGGGAGGCCAGAAGACTGTCAGAGTTCTGCCAAAAGAAACAGATATGGCAGCAGAGTAATTTGTCCACTTGATTTGCTCAAGTATTGTGACCACACACAGGCTGAAAATTCCTCTGCTTGGTCTTGGTCTGTACCTATGCAGTCAAAACTTTTCTATTAAAAAAGTATTCAGAGTTGTATCCCCAAGAGTGCAACAGAAGTTGTGAATTAGACAAGAAAAATCTCTAAAGAGTGAGAGCAGTCAGGGTAGGAGGTACAAGAAGTACAGTTTTATGCTTCATGAGGCTACAAATATCCAGCAAAAACACTTTTTGGATGTAAAATTCATTTTTCTGGGTACAAGGAGGAAGACTTAGATCTGACACTTCTGTGACATTCCACACAAAAAATTTAAGTATGAAATAGGATTTATCTAGCAAGCCTGAGTCCCCACTAAGACAGTGAACATCAACCAGCTTTTCAACAGGTCCAGAAAAACACCTAGAAGGTCCCACCTGCTGAATTCATAAAATGCCAGTCTCCCCTCCTCTCACATTACCACAGTATGGATGCAAGATATTACAGAAGCATTCTGAATATGCTTTCAGAAGTGTATTTTGTCCAGAAAGATACCATTTCACATTGGCTTAGATACTGAAAATCAACTTAACCAGCCCAAAACACTCTTGCTTGTTCAGACATTTCTCCTGTAAGTGAAACATCAACCTACTCAAGGCCAAGTTCTCAAACATAAGCAAGGATCATCTGAAAACCTAGACACATATTCAGCATATTTTTACTTAACAGAATTAAGTAAGCTGGTTTAAAAATGTGAACTGGTTTGCCAAAAATAAACACAGATATTTTTGTGGTACTTTCACTGTAAAACTAGAATTCAAAAGCTCAGTGCATGTAACTCCAACCTGCAGAATTACACACACATGGGAACATAGGATGGAGCTTGTACTCAAACACTCAGGGAAGGGCCAGGATGTTGGCAAGGGCTGGAGAAGCAATCAGAATTAAGTCTCCCAATGTTCACCCAAACACCATGATCATCATCTGCAAAGCCTGAATTCCTCACTGCAGCATCAGTGCTGAACAGAATAAAATGTATATCCATGACTGGGATTTTAAATCAGAAGCTTTGATACAGCAATGGCTTAAGCTGCAAGTGCAAAATCACTTTCAGATCTACCTGTGTTCTCCAGAAGAGAAAGGCAGTACCTGAAAATCTGATCCACAGGATCTCTGGTGTCTTTTGCAAGAGCAGATGCATTAAATAGAACAGCCTGGCCCTAATCACAATCAGCCCTGCTATACAGGTCTACATTATTAACTGCTTCCTTTTATCCTGCCTGTATTTCTGTTTCAGCTGTGTTTTAGAAGGCTGGAAAGCTGCACTGGGATTATTGAGGCTGAAAGATGCTATACACTGTAGGTATAATTCCTCAATATGCACAGTAGCCACTATTTAAACATTAATTTCTTAACTAGTTTTAATTCTTTTTAATACTCAAAGGTACCAGTAGATGTTTAAAGCTGTTTGGGGGCTAGAGAGTCCTAAAAAAGGGAAAAAGAGTTTCTGAAACAATTAGATTTCTATTTCACTCGTCACTCTTTTGCAATCTGAAAACAGGCTTGTCAATAAACCAAATGTAGTTTAAATAAGGGAAGCAGTATGCTCTCAGCCTGGAACCCTGTGTGCCAAATTATGGCTTGCAGTAAATTTTTATGAGCAAGTTATAAACCCCTGAAAAATGGAGCTTGCAGCAGAAACACTGGAAGAGCCATCACTGCAGCAGCCCTAACATGCTGCTTTGCCCTTGCCTGGTGAAGTCCAGCTTCATCCCCTCCTCATCTTGCTCAGCATCACTCTGGCTTCCCAGAGGGACTTGTGGAATCACTGAAATGGCTGCAGCTCCCACCTCCACCTCTGGCCACTGAACCCTGCATTATCCATCCTGTGTCTTGCTCCTGTTCTGATTTCAGTGCTCACCCTTAGGGAACACCTCTCTCCCTCTCAGATCTGTGCTTTACCCCGTGGTGCTGAACAACTGTTGGCCTCTGGCTGTCCACCTTGGCAGCAGAAATGTCCCTCCCTGTCACCCCTCAGTCACTGCCCACAGGGTGACTGTGGACAACCATTTGCAGTGAAGGAGAGTGGAGATTCAGAGGAGGCAGAAAATTCTGGAAAGAAGAAAATCGTAACAGAGAATAAGTAAGTAACAGATGAGTGCTCATGATGTGATTAAATTGGCTGTTTCATGAACTTGGCTATATAAAAGCTATAATGGGAATACACTAAATTTGCCCAGGATTTTCACCTGAGCTGAATGGAGAACCTTGTCATCAGAGAAAACTGGGAAATGGTTCCTAGCCACAGACTGAAAGTAGGATAATCCCTACTTACACGGCCTCTCTGAAAACACCTCTGCACTGATCAAAATCAAAGATGGGCTCCAGGGCAACAGCACAGCCTGGTGAGGAGAAAATGTGCAGGTTTAAAGGCAGCTGGAACTGCTGATATGATTGACAAGTACAGTTGGGTTTGTTAGCTGATGTATTGACACCGAGATGGATGAAAACCATCTCACACAAAGTGATGTACTGTTAACCAAGAAACCTTCAAAGCCTGGAAAATGTATTTAATGGGAAAAAAGGAACACTGGTCACATAAATAATTCTCCTCAGTGATATCTTGCATTCATTGTAAGAATTGACATTTTTAGTGCCTGGAATGGTGTGATTTTTCTTTTCCACCTCTGGATTAAAATTACATTTTCCCAAATCTGATAATGCTTATACTTTTTAGATTTTTCTACATGTTTGTAAAAGGATTTCCACAAACTTTCAAATATTCTGTGCTGTTTGCCCTTCCCATTTCCCTCTTCCATATTTTTCTTCTTATCATCTGTTCCTTCTCCTTTTCCTCTTTCATTACTAATAAAGGAGGGAGGAGAGGAAACAATAAAAAAGCTGTGTATTGCATTGGGCAATAAGGGCATTCTTTGTTCAGGAAATGCTGAAGTATTTTCTGAAGCATACCTTGACTCTTTTGTCACCTCCATTCTGTGACCTTTTTTTTTCACTGAACAGAGACTTTCTACAACATTGCCTTGTTCTCATCAGGTTCAAATAGCAGGTTGGGAGCATCTTCCACAACCATCTTTTACTTTTCCTATTATCTCACCACAATGAGCTGGTTTCAGTCCTTCACACTGCTTCAGATATTTAACTTAATTGAAAACCAAACACAATTAATGGATTAATACCAACTGTCATGACTGTACTTGGAAACCTGTTTGACAAAAGTGCAGTCACTGTCGTGAAAAACTCCCTCCTCCCAGACCTCTGTGCTCTCTGTCCCAGCACACACAGTGAGAGCTGTGTGTGGAACAGCCTGTGAGAGCACTCCTGATTTTTTCATTGTCTCAGTACATCCTCCATGATTTAATTACACATTTTGGCTCTGCTTTGATTTCAGTTTATACTAATGATATTTGATTGACAGTAACTTAAGAAAAATCACAAACTTATGTTAAATTACTAGATTATTTATGTATTTTCTGCTGTACTGGTAACAATGACTTCAGTGAAACATATGGAACAAATAATGAGATATTTAGAAATCAGGAGTTTATAAGAAACTGGAAACAATTTGATATAAACCATTTAAAAACTATATTGTGCTTCATTAAAAAAGATATATATTTACCTAGTCTGTCTGGTATTACAGGAAACAAATAAGAGAGAGGTACTTGCAACTGTAATTGAAGTGACAACATATTTCATGGTAGCTGGAGATTTCAACTATCTCTAAAGACTGGATTCACTTTAAAACTACACAGTCTACTCACATCACTGTCCAACCTCAAAACACACCTAACATTAAGAAGAGTTGGCAACGTATTCCCCAAGCCAGGAAAGTACTTTACAGTATTGAGGCACAGTTGATTTTGATTACCCTGTTGTTCTGTGTCACCCTTCAGGCACAGCTGCAGAGCCCCAGGCCATCATTCCTTTGGGGAGGGATGGAATCCACGGGAATATGGAGCTTCCACTTGCCTGGGTCAGTCAGATGCAGGCTGGGGCTGGCAGTGCTGCCCAGGTACTTCTGGTGCAGGTGAGGATGTGACCTGTCCCTGCATCTCACCCTGTTTGGTGACCTTCTCAAATGCTCTACCAGCACTGAGCTCCTGTGCTAAAACTGTCCACAAAACAAATAATTTCAACCTCCTCAAAAACGTCCTGTCCCCAGGGCCCCAAAGCCAGAGATCACCAAGCACATGCTAACAGCAAACATGGGAGAAAGCCAATGGCAATTAAAGAGAGCCCTGAGGTGCAGTGGCAGAGGAGTGATTAACACACTGCCAGGCACTAATTAAGGTGAAGTAATAATATGTTGGCAAGTCACATAATTAATAAATAGCTTGGTATAAATACAAAGTATTAAAAAGCAGTTTATGTGCACTGTCATTTTTAATCACCAGATTTATGAACAATTATGAGTAACGATGCCCCACAACACTATTATGTAACAATAGAGCTGTGGTCCAGGCAAAGCAAAAGCAGCCATTTGTTAGTCCTGGCTGCTAGAGAGATCCATAGCTCCTACAAATCTTAAGATTAGTAGGACTTAAGATTTGCCTTAGGTACCATCTCCAGCTCCCACTGCAATCCAACTGCAAAGCTCACCTTATAGGTATCAAGGATATGTTTTCCACACCAGAGCAGTTTCAGTGCCACTTACAACCTCACCAGCAAAGCTGGTCTAGAACTGGCCACTGTAATCCTCTGGACCCTTTGCAAGCCAGTGTATAAATCCCCTCCACTGTTATTCTTAAATGTGGCTTTCATTTGTAGCAGTTTTTCTTCCAGGAAGGCTGAGAGGAACAGTATTGACAGAGAGGCTTCTTATTATGTATTCCTGTGAGAAGACAAACCTTGCTCCTGGGGTAGCTGGGAGGGAGTATTTGCTATCACTCCACAAATTATTTGATACGATGAAAAAATTAAATTGCAGTTAAACAGCCTTGAAGAGGGATTGCAATGTGTAGCTCAAGACCCCAAATTGCATTAGAGCTTTAAGCCCCCAGCAGGATTCCCAGCACCACCTGTACCCCAGTGCTGTGTGCCTGAACTGGGAGCAGCCCTGGGAAGGCACCACAGGCTCTGTGTCCTACCCTGCCGAGCCTGAACAGAAATAAACTCAGTGTTTATGACATGGGCCTAGTTCCTGGCTCCGTGAACACAAGGTACATTCCACTCTAATTATTCCTAATTGCCATGACCTAATGTGTAAATATTTGCAAGCACGAATGTAAAAGTGCTTCCATACTGTTGGTAGGGCCCCGTTCCCAGCTGTGAGGAGCCTCTGCCGTTCTCCAGGCACAGCTCCTCAGCTGACCTAAGGCCTTTGAAGTGAGGGCCTGTCTTGTGTTGTTGAGGTTTTCAACAGATAATTGAATGGGAACTAATGCAGTTCTGATGCCCCAATTTGCACACACCATCTTCCCATAAATCTTTCTTTTATCCATTTGTTATTGTTTTCCACAGCTGCTGGATGCCTATCATTGTGCAGCATGGACCCCACCTACCCTAAATATTCCTTTGCCCTGTCCTGACTGCTCCCCTGGCACTTAATATCCTGTCTCTTCTCCATCCTGCTTGCACTGTTCTGATTCCAAGGTATTGGAGAACTTCATTTGGCACAACAAGACCAGCTGGCTGTAGAGCAGACATGACCCAAGTGTGTTCTTCTCAAATTAGTCCCTTTTCTTGGTAGAGCCAAACCTGCAGAGAGAGTCAGAGACAAATTCCAGGGTGGTCAGGGAGGGAGCTGAGCAGTGGGTGGCACTGGGAACAACCAAGACTTTGGCTGCCAATTCCAGAAATTACACAGGATGGTTCTGGAGGCAGCCATCCCAGGGCCAAAAAGCAGACAATCTTAAAGTTATCCTGAAATGCTGCAAAATCAAGTTTTCCATGTCCATCAGCCCTACACCTCAGGTGGGCATGCCAGGGCAGTCTGGCAGCAGGAATCCCTGTCTGCACAGGTTGGATTTACTGACTGCACTGAGTGCCATCAGCCATCAGGCACTCCTGAAGCTGGAATGATTCTCAGCCTCTTCCACTTGGACCAGTAAATGGGAGCAGCTGAGACACTGTATGCACACAGTGCTGTAACTCACTACCAACTCCCCTGAGGCATCTTGGGCCATAATTTATACAGCTCTGAGTGCTTTTATATTATATAGAACTGAGAGCTCGAATGAAAACCAAACAAAATGAAACAAAGCAAATGCAGACAATGAATAGCCTGAGAAATTAAAATAGCCTCAAAACTTGAAGAACCCAAACTGTCCCCCTAAATGACTCACACTAAAGAAGATGCCTCATTTATTAAGTTAGAAGAATTGTAAAAATAAGGACAGATTTAAAGAGCAAGCTCTCAGGAGTTTCATAGGCTACAGTTTTTTTTTTAATTCTGATCTCTTGATCCATATTACACTGCAAAGCCATGTAGCTGCCCTAAGGCAGGGCCTTCTAGCTGGTGCTGACAGGGCAGCCTGTTCTTCCTTCTTTTCTTTGAGGATAGGGAAGGTACCACATGGGGCTTGGCATTGGCCCCACCTAACAATCTTTTTTTTCCTTTTCCATCCCCCAGGAATAAAAATCTCTCTCCCAAAACCTGACACGGAGCATGTCCCATAGCAGGCCTTGCTAAGGGCTGGGGAAGAGGAGGGTGAGACAGGACATGCCAGAGAGCTGAAGATGACAACAGCCAGAGTCATTCTCACTGAATCCTCTCCCTGTCCACTCTCATCATACAGAGCTCACAAGATTTTGGCAAAGTTGAAATAATTTTAAATGAACAGTAATAGCAAACATGAATTAGTCTAATAATGGAAGATTATACACAGAGTCATTCATACTTGTCACAGAGAATACAATGCACACACTCTCCTCTTAGTCTCTATCCATGCCATTTTCCCCAGCTTTTTTTTGCAAGCTGAATGGAAGTTTCCTTCTGGGACTAGCAGTCCTCAGCAAACTCTGGGTAATAAATAGTAATAAATAAATTGCAAAAGCCCTGGAGCAGCCTGTTTAGTCATCTCATTAAGTGTTACCAACACTTTCACAGTGTTGGACAGGCCTTAGTCATTCCCCCATTCCTGTAAAAGACATGGTTTTCTCATCAATAACTCTCTGCAAGAGGACTGGAAAGGAATTGCTATGAACAGAGTGAGGAACTCCTCCCTGCCCTCTCCCACTGCAGGACAGCACCTAAAGGCTGTTCTGCACTTCTGCCTTTTCTCCTGTTGATTTTAAATGTAGGACAACATTTAACCATGTCTCATTATCAGTCTGCTCCCACATCAGCAAAAGTAGCTGGAGCTCTGTCTTTGGTTACAGAACAGCATGAGGAGATGCTGTGTATGAGCTGGTGAGGCACAATTTGCTTTAAAAAGGAGCAAAAGGTTTTTTCCTTTTATGAAAAACAAAGGGGATATCATAATGACAAGGTAAAAAATAAAGCAAGTAGTAACCCTCAAGAGTTTAAATTTCCAGGTGCTTTGAAGATAAGTTTCTAAACTGCTTTTTGAATTTTAGAGATTGAGTCACATAATTGTGCTGCATCTGACCAGAAGTGTTAATCAGAAAGACCAGTAACAGCCTATCACAAAGGTAGTAAGTACATAAATATTATTTGACATACTTTTTCAATAATCTTATATGTGCATTTTAACAAGCCTCCATAACACAGAGAACATATGAGCCCTGCTAGTATATACTGAACAGCAAGGTAGTTAAGAATATATTGCATTTATAAACTATGCACAACTTTATGAGTCTCTAGCTATAATTTCATCATAGCACAGTAATTGGAAAGTCTGCATAATTCTGGAAGGATATGTGTTTTAGTTAAAAGAACACTATTATTGCTAATTGGATACCAAGCTTACATTGTAAATCAGAGCAAAGTATGGGCTCCTAATTACAAACTTTTTTGAAACAAGCACTGTATGTCTTTACATTATTTTTGGCTAACAAGTGACTTAAATAATCTTAGTGTTACAAAGTCCATAAATCTTTTCTTTAGCTGTGGCTGATGAAACGTTACAGGATAAGAATGTGTGTTCCCAAGGTAAATATCTGGCTTGGCAGCCTCATCTCCTACAGTGAATCAAGGTACAGGAGTATGCAAGTGACTAGCACTGGCACAGCCCCAAGCAGAAAAGGTAAAAGTAAAAAGCTGGTATTAACTTATGTAGCATGTTGCAGCTTAACACATTTTAAACAGGCTGGGATCACTCTCTGGCATCTGGAGCTAAAAACTTACAGCCGTGTTCTTATGTGGAATGAACTTGTGTATTAGAGTTTTACAACACCAGCAACAAGCTTTTATGAACTTGTTAAGGTCCTGAATCCAGAGCTGTTATGCGAGGCTCTTTTTAAAATTATTTTCTCCAAACAGCTTTTCCTCCGCACGCCTTGATCCGCTCTTGGCGCACCTGTGGGGGCAGAGACAGCCCTTGCTGCTGAGTGACAGACATCACAGGAATAAATATGGGACATGATGCTTTGGGAACTCTGCTGGGCTGACAGAAAGTTCCCAAAGCCTCCTCCTATGAGAATCCATTAGAGAAGGAAACACTGAAGAGAAGTTATGATGCGCAGGCGGCAGGCCCTACACGCCAAGCCTGCAGCCAAAGTGCAGGGAAGATGGCTCATTATTCAGGTAATGATCTGAACACACTGGTTTGTTCAGCATGGCCTTAAAGATGTGCTGTCCATGTCAGTTACAGACAGAGTGAAAAGCCTCATGCATTAAAAGGCACGAGAACAAGACAACTTAAAAAACTGGACCACTTGGAACATGGCCTAGGAAGATCAACAGTTCCACGTCTGATGTCTACCTTTCATTTTCTCCCCAATGAAAGGAAAATTCATGCCTATTTTCAAAGTCTATTGTGTAGACATTAATGTACTATAAATCTCTGGAAATAATTCTGATTTTTCCTTTTGATTCTCTACCTATTTATTAAAGAAAAATGTAATGTAGACTTAGGCATGGTGATGCTGTTCAAATGTCAGCCTGCACAGAATCAAGACAGAGGCCATGTGTTCCAGATTTAAAAGCTGTATTCACTTTGTGATACACCATTCAGCAAGGACTTGCTGTCAGATGAGCCTTCTAATCTGTTCAGCATGTTTCCACCTCCTCTTCTTCAGGGAACAGTTGTGGCACATCTCACCAGGTTACTAAGTACTGGTGGTGTCTTTACAGCCAGCTGGAAGAGAAGAGGTCTTTAATAGTCCCAGATAACCTATGGATCTCATCTAGGCTGAAAAAGTCCCCAGGGTCTTGGAGTTCAGCAGCTCTGCAGGGTGTATGTATTTAACCTTTCATCCTGGCCAGGTTATTAAAGTGAGTTCAGTGAACTTGATTCCAGAAGAAAAAACAGAAGCAGCATGCTTGCACTGTTACAGAGGAATAAGAATGGCTAAGTCCTCTTTTATGACCACCGTAATTCCTTTTCCATAAATTCCCTAACCTCGAATCACAACTGTGAATGCCTCTGACAAACAAAACTTGTATGCATGGAAGCAGAACACTGCAGGCTCCACTTGGCTTGTGCCTATTTGTTAATGCAGGACCTGAAAATTATTTCTGTCACAAATTCAACCACAATCTTCTCCATCCAGGGTTAACCCAGGCCCAGTCTTGCAGTGTAGATGACTCAAAATGTGTGATTAGAAGCACAATGCTACAGGCACACTGGCCATGGAAGATGGCTTGGAGCCTTCTCACTACCACCAACCCATAGCACAGCTTTACCCAAAAACTTAATGTCTAGGATGGTCAGACATGAAAGACAAAAAGCACACTGCACTGCCAGAAAGAGAGACTTCAGATGAGTTTCTCTGTGTTGATTTGACCACCTTGTTCAGGCTCAAGCCTCTAATATCCACAATCAGCCTTTTAGGACTCTCCTGATAACTGAAGACATGACAATACTTTATTTCTCCTGGAACAACTGGATTAAGTACTACAGTGTGAGAAAAGGTTCTTTGTGAACTGTTCTCAGTGTCAAGTTGACAGGTATTTCTCATTCATCAGAAGAACTGAGAATTATTCTGGAACAGGAAACAAGTCCTTTGATAGGAGAAAAAATGTCAACTGGAAAGTTTTAACAAGAAAGGTACAGCAAGCCTTAGACTGAATCATTAGAGTGTGATTGTAAAAGAAGAGAAAATAGGGACAAAGTCAGATGTGGACATCTAGAACAGACAGCAGGACATGACTCATTGTCTTCTGGACAACTTTAGTTCTTAATCAGAGTCTCCAAAGAGAATTCACCAACTCAAGTAAGAACACATTTCTATGAAGCTGAGCACATGTGCTCCTCATAACCTACAGAAACCCAGGAGGGAGCGGGCACACAGCAATGAGGAGCAAGCACACCCAGTTCAACCCTCACTGGAAGGCAATCTGTATCCACCTCACATCACCTCATGGGCACATGGAAATGCTCTCAGAAGTTCTCAACTCAGCAGCAGAGGGCAGATTTACTGTACCTGGCAAATAACCTTTCTCCACAGAGCAGAATTTGCTGTACCAAAAAACCTAATCGGACAGCCACAGACTGCACCTTCCAGACTCCACCTGCAATGAATATTTTGAAACTTGCAGGTAACTGCATTTTATTTTTTTATTTTTGTTCTGTTATTCTGAAGATTCTGATGGTTTTGTTTAACACTGCTTGAAGTGAGTCATTAATTTCAGCTGAAACTAGACCAAATTCTTCACCTAAATCCTTATTTAAATGCCTTTAGAAGTAGTCTGTTTTTATAGGTGCTCAACACTTTGAACCTCTGAAAAAAACTGAGGTGTTCTTCATCAGACACCACTTCTCTCTTTAATCAAACTCTGTATTTCTGCCAACTTGGAATACTTTGTTTTCAGGTAAAAATCTGTCCTCTCTATCCTTTGTGCTGACACTTGGTTCAGTCACTGGTTGTTTCCTAACAGTTTTTTGGAGGCACAGCTTTTGAAATGTCCCTGTTGAAATAAACATGTTCCTTCTCTTACAGACCACCTGAGCACAGCAGTGAGCCCAACCTCCCATTAAATAATGAGAAGAATTGCTCCTAGACTGGGTCAGGTGAAATAGGGGAGCAGCCCTGCACGTGCCAGAGTAGAGAAGCAGCAGGAACACAGCTGAGTCTCTGCTTTGTGCAGAATATCCCGAGAGCGCTGACCACTAACTCTGCTTTCCAAACAAAGTGAAACCTTTTGCCAAGAGGGGTTGAAAGCCAACTATTAGATCTGCCATGTGCATGCTGTATGTGCATGTTGTAGGCTATGCCCAAGTAACACATGACATTCCCATTAGCTTTTGTTAACTTCTGCATCAGAGCAAGCCAAAATCTTAAGAATATTAACCTTTGTTCCTTCTAAGTGTTCCTTAATTTTTATTAGAACAATTTTGAGGGTAGTTTTGCAAGCTTTTTTTTCTCCTTTGGATGGATACAAAAATTTCTCTGATGAAAGCTTCAGGCTTTTTTAATTAAAACCAAAACAAAACAAAAAAGCCAACAAACCCCAACCCTGTAACATTATTTTCCTTAAAGAAACTGCCAAAACTCTAGGAATCAAATTACAGAACAGAAGACGTCACAATTCCAGCTTTGCTCTACCTATCCAGGGAACCTGAAAGCTTCTCTGAGGTGATGAGTTGATGGGAAACAGCTCAATTCTGCACTGAGAAGGGAATTTCTCCTTATATTTAATGAACTTGGTGAAAGTGAAGCTTATGAGCATATGTAATGGATTTCTGTGTTCTTAAAAGATGGAAAATAATTATTTTTGCCTACTGCTGAATAAACTTCTATTCACAAACCTACAGCCACCTCAGAAAGAAAAATTCTGGGGGTTTCCGTCTGTGGTCTGTAGAGTGTTGAGGTTAACTCTGCAAGACTGCCAAAAAACACCATTACAAAAAGCTGATTACTAGTGGACATACATTTACTATCCAAGAGTCTGCAATCCTACTCAACCATTTTTTAAGAAATCTATAAACAAAACTACTTCAGGGTAACAGGGCCTGATTTTGGCCTTCCTCACTCATGATACTGTTTCTGCTTTCTTAATTGACAGATATCCTTCATTCCTAAGCCTTGTTGTTTAAATGGCCATTGACTTCAGGAAAATAAGTCTCTGCTACATTCAATAACTGCTAACCCCATTTATCCAACCAATAAGTAATCCCTCACTCTCTCCTCCCTCCTCCTCAACTCCCAGGTTATTACACTGCAACATCTTGGCTCTATGCCTATTTAATCTTGGCAATAATGATCAAAACCAGAGTGAATGCACAGATCTGAGTACCCTGATTAGGATCACCAGCCAACTAAACACAACACACAGACTTCATTAGAAAAAGAAGGTTCTGCCAGAGGTTGCCATATTCAATTGGAACTCTTACATTTTTTTTAGGATTTAATGTTATCATCAGAAGTTTAGATCCCACTGGACTTTGGATGGCAACATTTATTAGGTTTTTTCCCCATTGTTAGAGGCAAATGAGAAAGTGGGGTTTTTCCTTTATGCATTAACTTATGTCAAGAATGATGATCCTAAAAAGCCATTAGTGAGCAGGAAATGCAGAGTGATTACAGTACAATACCTTACAACTGACAAGATTTTGTTCCAACAAATGAGAAATGCTGGTAAGGCTCACAGTCACATCTAAGAAACAGGCCAGTCCAAATATAATGTCTGGGTGATGTCTCTTCTGTGCTTTTTGTAGTAGCATTTAAGAGTGCACTCACAGAGGACATGACTCAATGGCTTTCTGTGACAGTGGCCAAACACCTACTGATCAAAACTGTACAGCCTAAAGGTTTCATTTGCCAGTCTCATGCTGCAAATAATCAGGGTCCAGATGTACAGTCCAGTTTACCTTGGCAAGAAGATGGCAAACTGATTTATGCAATCCAACTACCACCATCACCAGGTCTTGCTCTCTGATGTGCAACAATAGTTACCATTTAAACAATAATCCTCATTGCTTGGTCCCAAAACAGGAGACAGACAAAAGATTCACTGTAGTTATGCTGCTTACATTTTAAGGTAATTTATCCCTCAGTATATGTGGGTAAGCCAGGAATTAATTGGGTTCCAGTGCACACTGACTGGGTGATTACTCTGCAGATGGGGATTTTGTTGGCTGGCAGGGACTTTTCTTCCACTGATGTGCTGCTACATAAAAAATGTAAAGCCTGAGGGGTTATATGCAGTTGTTAAAAGGGGAAAATGCAAAGGTATATTTTTAAATAATGCTTTGCCACGGTCTTGCCTTAAGTAGATTTAAAACAGCTTAGAACCCTACCCTCTTTTGCAGGGTCAGTGTCAGCAAGACTCAGGGTGCTGACAGAAATACCAAACTGCCAACCTCAGCTGTAGATGACTTGAGATTCCTCAGTTTGTGCTGACAAGTCTCTGATTCATGGCCACTTGACAGAAAGAATAATTTATTTTATCAATAGGTTACATTAATGAAAGCAGCCTGGCTTTCCTGAAACACTTAGGTGTGCAAGAGAGACAGACCTCTCTGTGCACAAGGAAAATTCCCGGCAAAATGACCAAGGATTTCTGGTTGCAAAGATATTCAGTTCCTACTTGTTTTTACAAAAGTTGGCAGCAAAGTAAGGGGGAGACTGAAGAAAAGGCATCAGTAGATGACTATCTCTTTCTAGATATCAGAGAATTCTCACAGCCTTAACACAACCAAAGGAAATTAGGCTGTATTAGCTCTGCTGTCTATAGATCTGTTTCTAGGTTAACTAATGTATCTTCTCTACAGAATACTAAAGAATCCCTTGGTGTAAAAACATCTGTGGGATAGGATGATACTGCACAACATGTTTTTGTCTGCTGCCTCTGCCCATAGAAGAAATTAACTCCCTTTGTCCAGAGGATACTGTAGGGAAGGGAGCTGGGCAGGAACTGGGGGAGGAGGGATTTGCCCGTGCACATGGGTTAAAAGACATTTAATGAATCACAGAAAATAATAGCTTTACACAGCAAAAGCATTCCCTCTCCCTGCTTCTCTCCCTCTGCTTTTCCACATAAATTATGTGAACATATCATCAAAACATGATGATTTTTATTTTCATAAATGGGGCCATATGTCAGTTAAAATAGAAAATGTGTGCTGAACTGTGATGTGGGTTACATGATACACTTTAATTGGATGTCACTTTAATGTAAACAGCTTTACATAAAACTCAGCCTAAAAGAAAACTTCTTTAAATTGTCAAATATTAGTTGCTAAACCAATGTGATGCTGCATGTGTCTTCTGCATTGTTTAGTCAATCAAAGGATACCAGACACAAAGGCTGCATTCTGATCCCACTTGCACCAAAGCAGCCACAGAGACCTTGCTACAGTACTCAGAATAGGGAGTCAGGAACAAAATACTTTTTTGCATAAACATTTTTGCCTGAATTTTCCATATAAGAGAATTATTTTTTTTTTATTGCCAATGTCATTTGTTCATCTTGACATTTAACAAGTGCAGTTCACTCGTGATCAAGACTGTAGGCCAACATCCCTTTTTGCAGTGGAAGCAATCTTACTCTGAAAAAAAACCCTAAAAACCCAAACCAAGTACTTTAAAAGGCACAACAGCCAACTTTCCCTCATCCAACACACAACTGCAGCTACCCACAAGGAAACAACCTCCATAAACAACATACTACCATAATAATGAACAGCTGAAAATGACAGCATTAAACAGAATTTTTAAATGCAGCTTTGGTAATGCCGATAAAATATCAACCACTTATACTGGGAAACATTAACAAATCAGTATTTGCTAGCAGATCCCACAGGGTTACCACAGTCATTTTCTGTGTATAAACACAGGAAAAAGCAGATATGTCTCACCTGCTGCTCTGTGGTAGAGGCTGGCAGAGGCTCATTCCTTGATGCCACTGGCTCTGCCATCACAGCAAAGCTCAAATGGGACCTTTTGAAAGACACCATCAAGTTCAGTTTCAAGGGACAACTGATTGTTACCACCTTGCAGCAACAAACATACTTGAGTATCAGATACACAGCTGGATAGCACTTGTGACCTCCTAGAAGTACTAATACATGTCAAACAGAACTGCTGGCACCAACACACAGTCACCATAAACCACTGCTGGGTTTATCAAATACCTTTGGTTTCTTGTAGCAATCCATCAGGCTTGCAGGCACACACTGCTGTGCAGACACTTTAATCTTCAATGTTATCCCTAACACTTAAGGCAGAATCCCACAGCATGGTTAGAAGCATTCCCTACAAGCCACCCCAACAGAATTCATGGGCTGCTTTGTAGGAGAAATACCAGCTACTGCTTCTTTGCCTGCAGGTTTTCCAGTGAGTCCCTGCACCTCAGAGCACTGCAGGAGCCCACACGGTGCCACCCCAAACCTGGATCCTCTAAACCAAAAGAACATGCACAGTTCTCTCTGAGAACCATCTAACACATTTTGGAATTATTTCTAGACCACCAACAAAGCTGCTGGAAAAAAGGGGAGCAGTGTTGTATTACAAAGCTTCTGCTCACAGTTCCTGTTACTGGTTATTGGACGTCATTATGGCTCTTGTAATGATGGCAGCATAAATCAGCAGGCAAAGGCTGAATAGAATGTTCTATCCTTGTCTCCCTGATGAAAATCCCTGTCCAAAGAAGGGATAAAATAATATATTTGTTTTAAAGAATCACTTTTCCCCCCCGAGTTTATTTTGGTTTAATTTAGCAGAATGCATAAAAGAGGGATAAAAAAAATTCATAAAGCAAAGAAAACCACAAAATCCCCTTAAAAAATGAGATTTATGTTCAAGTTTGAAATGGCATAAACAGACACTACAAAAATCATCTCTGTTCCAATCAGAGTCATAAAAATTGTCTTAAAAATTGTAAGGCTGTAAAAATTGAAGATGACTGGTTCTGCAGCTCAGTTGGCTTGTGCTAACTTAGTGTTTGGTATCCAAATGTAAGAGGCACTGCGGGTTCTCTGTCCCTTAGGTTCTTCCTAAGCCTGTCCCTTAGGCTTGCTCAGACAGATCACAATGAACTTAAGAAGGAAACAAGTCCATGTGGCTGCTCCCCCAAAGTGTGCAGCACTCAAGCTGACCCCAAATGCAATGCCAGGGGACAGAAGGGATCAGACAGCCACCTCCAAAGCAATGTGCCTCTTGCACTGGCTGGTGCTCAAGGGAAACTTCTCCCATCACAAGGAAAGCTTAGGGGAAGGATACTCTAAAGCATCATTTTGCACATGAATGTCTGCTGAGAGGGAAATCACCTTTAACTGCATACTGGGGAATGCAAGAATATTTGAGAATCTTATTTTTCTGGCTACACTGAACTGGGCATCCATTATCTCAGTCCATAAACTACAAAAAAAAAAAAAAAAAAAGGCAAAATTTTCACAATCAAGTTGCTGTAGCTGCAACAGCACAAAGAGAAAAACCCAAGCCAGAATGGCTTTTATTCCCTGAGTCAGGAAGACTTTTGACCTGAGCATGGCAGTAATAGCCCTGCACCCCCAGAGAACCCCCATTCTTCCCTGCAAGTGTGTCCAGGTATGTCCATGCAGCACTGCCCAGCTGCCCAGGCAGCTGCTCCATCTCACATCTCCCAGCTGCCCATAATTCAGATGGATGATTTTAACAAAATCTCATTTACAACCAGCAGAATATAAATCCCATGGGTAGGGGTGGGCACTGCCCCAAGCAGAGTCTCACCAGGGATGGCTGTTGGACACAATATTTATCCCAGACACCCAGAGCCTGCAGCACTCATCCCTACATGGGTCTGTCCCAGCAGTGGTGCCAAGGCTTGCAATGGGAGAGGCATTTTGTCTTTGTCCCTCTGGCACAGCCCTGGCAGGCCAGATCCCTGCTATTCTTTTATGTACCTTTTCATCTAGGCAGCAGGATCCAGCATTCCAGTGTCAGGGAATCCCTCTCACAACGAGGGTCATGCTCCAGTTGTGCAGGACTTCACAAGGATGATTAATTCAGACACTGCAAAAATCATCCCTTTTCAATTATTTTGGAAGTATGGGAGAAAACAACACCTATTGGAGCTATGGAGACTCATTCCTGCCTCCCCCATCACCTGCAGGGTACAGAGAATGAGTACATGAAGATGTGGCTGCAGGTGAATGATTTAACTCTGATTTGGTGGTGTGTTTTGCACAGGTAGTGAGGTTTGGCATGTAAAGCATGATCCTAATTCAGGGAATATACATTCCCTTCCTTTCTCAAGAACCAGGCTGGGGAAGGAGGAAGAAGGAGTTTGCACATACACATATACACACACACATATATAAAGATATAGATATGTGTATGCATACATATAGACACACATGCATGCACATACATGTTTATGCTTTAAAATATGCCCAGAATAAAATACAGTTGTCTGACAAAATTACAACATTTTCTCTCCCTTATAGCAGCCCTGCCAATCCATCACCAGGCATTCCATCTTTCATATAGAATTCAGTAAACATATCAATCCAAATCCAAGAGCCATGGCCAAGGTATCAATAACAGTGACATATTATGAAACTTTCATTCCCTCTCCCCCTCCCCTTCTACCCCAGTAATAACTGTCAGGCGATCCTGGCAATTTCACAAGCATAGCAATGATTCAGCTGGCAGATTTCAGTGGATTATTGTGGCCAATTTGGAAAAACACTCTAATAAGCATTACTTTCCAGAAACCAATATAAATCTGGAAGAGGGGATTATTAAACCCAGGGAAACTATAACAAAAGACATTAATTGCATTTTTGGAAGGAGCTTTTGAATTAAATTATTACCTGCTAGTTTATAAGGAAAATATATAGATAAACCCCACTACCGTGACAAGAATTTATTTATTCTGGCCACATATACCATAGAAAATTTACATACCAACACTCTGCTCATTTATGGCATTACATAAGCATATGTATATTTTCAGACAATTAGGATTATGTTGTTTACTCTCACATCCACACATATGCACACAAGTGATGGTAAGTAAAGCAAAAGATCAAAGGTAGGAAGGATCACAATGAATTCCAAGCCATGTGTTTCTGTATTTGTACATACATTTTCAGGTTTCTAGACAGTCTTACAACAGAATACAGCAGTTTCTTAAAACTACAGGACTTGGACAGATTTCTCTAACTTGCTTCTAATTTGCTGCTTACATCTGTTTTTTAAAAATCACCATCCTGCTCCAAAGTCTGTTGAAGTACATGAGGAGCTTTCTCTTGACACCAGTAAATGCTGGATCAGGCCACTAATACAGAAAGATTAATCACTGCTCTAACGTTTGTGTCTTTGGGAATTGTGTGAGAAGAACGATGGAACAACCACAAGTCATTTTGGAAGTTCCAACACTAAATGACTAAAGGATTCATCCCACTGTTAAATAACAGTTTTGAAAACAAAATAATGTATTCTTACAATAATATGATGTAACCTCTGATTTTCTTATTTTCCCTTTGTGAGACCGTTCGCTTGTATACGTGTTCTTGACATTTTGTCTGTGTTCTCCTTGTATTTGTCTTTCCAAACATGTAATGAGTAATTCTGGAAGTAAAGGAGAAACTCTCTCCTTTGTCACTGAACTTAATTGCTCAAAGGCAGCAAAAAGCTGGTGTGATGAGCAAATACTTGAATAACAATGGACCTATATAGCTACAAAAGACTAAAACTGATCACAAAGACTGCATTTGTTTTGATAACTCAAAAAAACAAGAGCCAGGATCTGACACTCCATTATTATTAATTAATAGACCCAGAACAAACACAGGAAGCCAAGCCCCAAAACAAATACTGCATAGGACACTGCTGCTCAAAGCCAAAATACCAGCCAAGGAGGCAACAAGAGCAGAAATATCCAAACAAAACACAGGCAGGGCCTGTGGCTGAGCCACAGGACTCCCACACAGCTACCTTCTGCCTTCCTGAGGGGGAAACAGAGCCTGTGTCCTGAAGCCAAACATGATCACCTCCTCTTCTATGCCAAAAACCAGCTCTGTCTGCCCCATCTCAGGCACTTCCAAGTCTTTAGGCTTCAATAAATGTAAGTGCTTTTCACAGCTCCTTTCCTGTTCTCCATTAGCTCCCTTCAGAGAGTGACCATTACAAAATCTGGATGAAAAAAGAGTGTTAAAACTCTCTGCTGACCTTTGCAGGTGCCAAGGTCTCCCCATACAGTCACTGGGGTCAGACAGCCCCCATGAATGCTCACTTTCCCATAGCATGTGCCTCTCTGCCAGCTTAGGATGATATCACCCAGAGGATACTGATGGGATACAACTAAAACATGGGCCCTAGAACCACTATCAGCTGCCAGTTTTATTAATTCCTGAATTAACCAATACACTGTGCCAACATATCATGAAACATCCTTTTCCCACTAATTCTAATTTTTCATTTCCTGGCTGCCCCAAGATCAAAAATTAAAACAATTCCCATGTGGCAAACTTAGAATTCTGCATCCATCATGAAAGACAGGGCTGGATTTACAAAGGAAGAAAGGATAAAGGAGTTGCTCCCCTTCTCTTCCTTTGAGCACTGCACACTGCCCTCTCCTCTTGCCACTTCTCAGTTCCCAAATGACCACCAGGCATGTGTTGTCTGCTGAATTTGAGGAACACTTGGCTTTCAGTGGGATATGACTGGCTGTAACAAAAGGCTCCAATGTCTTACACTGTAGACATTTGTTTCTGTTTTGCCTTAAACGTTGCTCTAACGTGCAATTACCATAAAATTCACTGAGAAATCAAAGTTCCTGGGTGATTCATGCTGCGTATTTTCCCTAAACCTGAGCTAAAACCTTCAAAGCCTCCCAAACTGAATCACCAGACTGAATCACCCTGTTTCCAAACACGTGGGGAGCAGCTCAGAGGTGCTGTACATGGGAGCTGTGGAAAGCACAGCCCAGGCAGGGGAAGCCATCCCCCTCTGCAGCAGAACCACTCAGGATCTGGGGAAGGGGCACTGATTACTGAGCTCCTATCATTCCAGCCCTGGCTGTGCTCCCGCTCGTTTGCGGTCAATGGGAATTCTGCCCCTGCTAAAGCACAGCTGAAATTTGCCTTTAGGAATTGGCAGAGGCTTGAAGTTTGCAGCTGGGAAGGCTCAACGCAGGTGCATGAAGGATGGAGACCATGCTCTGCTTGGAGAGCACAGGTGGGGACACTGTGGGGAAGCAGAGGTGCCTCTCCCTCACTGGATGGTCCAGAGTGGACAGGACAAAGCCAAGTGCAGGTGAGAGAACAGCTACAATTCCACCTGGGAGTGCAATGGCCACTCTGGTTGCACACCCAACAGCAGAGCTGACTTCTCATCAGCAAATATTTCTGTATTTTTAGCAGAAGAATCAGCCCCTTTGCTGTCAGCCCTTCCCATCAACCTCTCTTTCCCTCACATAAGCACAATGACTTAATGGCCAAAATGATGCCTCTATAATTTCCACAATAACATTATGAAACGGTTCTCAAAATTTATCAGAACCAGACTCAGGTCATGAATAAAGCCACTGTATATTGATAAATGTTGTAAAGGACTAGGAATCCGGATTTAAAAGCTCAGTGTTCTTCCTCCCTCATAACCTAAATGAAAATTGGCTACAATTAGTCCTAGAAATTTGACAGTCTAGATAGTGTTGTTTACTCGTAACTTCTTTTAAGCTACATTTGCCAGCATTCCATATTTACCATTTTCTTAAGTATACACCAGTGTCTTTGACTGCATGGAGGAAGAGAGTTGAAACAACGAAACATTTTCAGTGCAGCATTGCAATCAAAACCAGTCAATTTAATATATATAGGTTTGACAGTCTAAGGTGTTTTGTCTAAGGTGGCTATTTTGCCCAGGGTTTTTTTTTGTTGTTGTTGTTGCTTGAAATGGGTTCCTGGGCAAACCACCACAGATTTAGAATGACACACTGCCATATTTTTAAGGAAAATATGGTTTTGTTTAGGCTACAATTAGATGCTTTCACAATTTGTCTCTGGCAAACCGAGACTGAAAACTCCAGAGTCAATTTGTTTAGTGTGAACTGAAGTAACATCTATCTTAGTAAAGAAAACTTTACCACAAAAGAGCCTTCATCATAGTAAGACCTAAGAGCTTTCCTTCTAAAAATGCAGGGCTGCCATGCAATTCTTAACTCACACCAATTCACAAGGCTACGAGCCATGTATTGTTTGGAAGCCATGGGGGTAAATCAAATTATCATGAATGACACTAATGATCCCATACTTGCCTGAACATAATGCACCTTATACAGTCTTGCCTTTAGGGATTATTTTTTTATATATACAATTAGTACAAATGGCTTACTCTCCCTCTTTTGTTGACTTTACAAAGAAATGCACTCAGGTACAGTCTGCCTTTCCCTGTTAATTATGGGAACCAAACCAGCCGTGCCTATCGTGTGAGAAGTCTCCAGGTAATACCTGGGAAAGCCCTGAGTGCAATAAATGGAGGAGCAGATCATAAAATGCATAAAATGACTACCCTCTACTGGATGGAGCCAGAGCAGCTGAGCTGTGTCAGAGGATCCTCAAAGCCATGATTTAATACAACTCCTTTCACAGTGCCTGGGCTGGGTTTGGGTTTGCACAGCAGTGGATCTAAATATAGTTGTCAAAAGGAATTCCTGGCTGATCAGGGTATGCTGTCCTTGGGCAAAGCCAGCATTTCTGCTAAGCACAGGTCAATTATAAGCACAACATACAAAAAAAGTGAAGGTTTTATAATGAGAGAAGAGAACCATCAGAGACTTTCAGAAATCCAAATGGTTTCTTTGCCTTACACTTTTATTTCCCAGCAAAATCAGGCCAGATCCCAGCTGGTAAAAACTGGCAAATTTCCATTAGCCTGTGGGTCATTAACTCTGAAAAAAGGGCAGTTTCAAAACCAGTTTTGTGTATAGTGTTAGTTTCTGTCAGCGTTGCTATAAACAAGCAAAATTGAAAGTATCTGGTATGACTAGGATACCCATTTATTTCTCTTGCCATTCAGAGATGTGTTCCAACCCTGATTTTCATAAAACAATTGACACGTATCAGAAGCTGTATCTGACAAGCTGAAATATTCAACCAGAACTGCTGAGTTTGCACCCTCTTCTCTCCCTATAACCATCACATAAATTCTCCATGGCAGCGCTTTAAGCTATTAAAGGGAACAACTCATTCAAAATGGCTGGTGCAAACAAAGAGTAAAAAATTGACAAACGTAGGCTCAGGTACAGATTTAGCAGAGATGTCTGCAAAGGATCTGGCTTCTTTCTCTCTCCCCACGTTTTGTTTACCATCATCTGCCTGTGCTCCTCTACCTGTGCAGCTCCCACATGCCCAGGGCTCCCTTCCACAGTCAGCCCTGGGGCTAGGGGACACCCACCACTGCACACCAAACAAGCTGGATCCAACACTTGAGTTTCACTGCCTGAATTTTGAGTGAGTTGGACCAGGAAGCTGCAGGTGAAGCTGCTGCTGTGCTCAACAGTCTCTCTCTGCCCTCTTTCACTGCAGAAATAAAGCATCCATGTGTCATGGCACAGCAGTTTCTGGCACAAGGCTCTGTGAGGTGTGTTAGCTTTCAATGGAATCAATAGCAAAGCTTTCTTTCATGCTGAGCAAGAAACTTTTTTGTTCTATAAAGGTCAAACCTGGTAAAGGCAAAGCAAAACAAATGGTATCTTTCTTGGCAAATGGACTCTCTAGCCAGTCATCCTCCATTTCACACCTTCCACTGTGAAATGCAAGCACCTGTTTGTGAAAAGGTCTGAGGGTCTGGCCTGCAGGACAATGGGGTCCCCAGCTATGGGGATGCTGAGCACCCAGTGCTCTGCGTGGGGACCATCCTCAGCTATCTCATAGCAACATCAGCAGGACAAAAATATACAAGTAATACATTCAGAGAGCAGACATCTGAAGGTTTAAACTGTATCCCTGTGCCTGCTAATGCACTTCCTTCTCTTACACCTAGTAATGCAATAATCTGCGTTCAGAGAGTGGCAGGAATGTGATGTAATTGTGCTTTCAAAATTATTCCCTACAATTTATTTTCCAATTTTTTAAGACAGCTTATGTTACTCACATAGTTGGGCATCTTCTATTTCCACTACGAAATGATTCCACTCTAAAACAGAGTTCCTTTTAGGGAAACCTTTAGAGAAAAATTAAATTCTCCTTCGCCTGATTTTGCCTGATCATCCCTACTTGTATTCTATTCTTTCCTAAACAATCCCTCCCTTTTCTTTTCTCCCCACCCCAGCCTCAGTTTAATTCCTTTCATCTTTCCTTAAAAGTCTGTCTCTCTGTCCCCTTAATCATTTTTTAATTTCCCATCCTTTAGGCAAGTGCCAAAGATGTTAAAATGAAAAATGGATGCTTGCCATAAAGGAACAGAACTCCTCTAACTCCAAAACAGTTGAAATCATGAGAACTTGCAGGCCATTACCCCATTATGTGAATGGTATTTTTACAGCACTAGAAATGAAGTAATGCAGCTACAAATATTCATGTTTTAAACGTGCTGTCATTCTAGTGGCCTGGCTACAAGTTGCCTGAGAGGTACTGAGGAAGGCTGGGGGTATCAGTTCCCTGAGAAGAAGACCCAAGCTTCACAAAGGTTCCTTCCATTCTGATCCATTTAACTTTGCTCAGTGTTAGAAAGTCTTTCCTTTACAAAGTCCTAAATTTGCTGCTTTTCAATATCCATCTGTGAAGAAGGATGATGTAGAATCCCTCACCCAGCCTTTCCTGTCATGTTCACTGTGTTCCTCCAATACTTCTCTCTCCAAATTCAGCGAAGTCTCTTCACACCTGAAAGTATTCCTGAGTTCCTCCTTTCAAAATCTGAACAGAAATGGTCAGTGGTCAACTGAGATAACTTTGTCACTTCAACTCAGAAGCAAGGTGAATGCAGGAGGAGATTTGCCAATCTGAAATGTAAAACATGCTATTTACCACCTACCTGCTGAAAGAATTACTCTGACTAAGCTGGTGTGCTCTGTGCATCTGATGCATGTCTGGTTCCTGGGTGTTGTCAGCTTTTCACTCCTTGGCCTTGAAGACAAAGCATGACCTAAAAATGTTCAGTTGGACCAAAGTACTGTAAACAGGGAACTCTGAGATCACCACGACCATGCAATTAAAAATGTCATTACAATTGAGGATATGCAGGAAGATAAAACCCCGCAAGTAATTGTGATAATTAAAAATATTGTCACACAATCTGCTTTTTTTCCTGATCTCCCATGTCTTTTCTGAGGGGACAGTTTATTGCACGGAGGCAAGTGGGCAACACGTCAAGTAATAGATGTGGTTTTGTTGAGAGCACCCCACACTGAGTCAGGTCTACTGCTGTTTTGGGAGTGCAAGCAAGTACCACAAGGTATCTATCTCTTGCCAGACCCCTTCTCCCTGCAGTACTTGAATGTGTTTTCAGGCATCATGACTTGCACTGCTCCAGGAACATCCCCCTGGGTCTTGTTTTATGTAGAGACAGTTTGCTCGAGGTCCGTAGGGAGCCGGGTTTTGACTGTGTCTCTTTGTAAGGAAAGCAGGGTAATTTCTACAGCTGGCAGTTCTGAGCACAGGCAGACAAATGCAGTTGTACCCAATTTGAAATCAAGGGGAAAAAGGGCAGGATTTGTTTCACATGACTGAAAGGTCCTGACTTACAAGCCCCAATGTTGACAATACAGCTTTCCTGAAGGCACGGACTGAGAGGCGCTCTGTGCCTCTGGGCGCACTGAAGGATTATTGTAAGGTGCTGCCTGGGCTCAGAGACCCAGATGGCCCCACCAGCTCTGCCCTGTGCTTTCCTTTTTGTAATACTCCATCTTCCTCACTCTCTCACCGAAGCAGGGTGCAATCATATCAACATGGATACAGCAGATTAGTTTTACAAGGTTCCCACCAGTCTGACATTCATCAGCTTTCTAATCTGGCGGTAACACAATCCCCTTTACAAGTACGCGCTCGCGCTCTCAGGCCGAGGGCTGCAGGTTAAACTGATACCCAGGTCCTGCATTCCACCAGCTGCTGATTGACTGACCCTGCTCCTGACATTCCCAGGGCCTGGCAGCCTTCCATGCAAGGGTTAAAGGGAAGTTGTAAGCAACGGTTCTAAAACACTTGGAAGAATCTCCTTGAATCAAAACCATTTCATAAAAGGCTCTCTGCCAGGCAATAAAATATTTTTTGATGGACTCTTATTTTATCATTACCCATGTAAGAAAAATGTATTGCAAGAATCCCAACACAATTCAGGGAAGTAATCATTTGCAGATTTAGTAGGCATTCTCAATTGGCAAAAATGAAAGATTTATTGTAGGCATGATGAAACAAAGAGCAGTTGTGCAAACTTTACTGAGCTGGATTATGAGAACATGCTTTTTCCATTTCCCACTTTTAAATGCCTTGGATGCAGTTTCAAAAGACAGATCAAGATCAATTATTTAACACTGCAGCTCCACTGTACCTGAGCAGAGGATCTCTTCACACATATGTTATCTGTACACAACAATAAAAGAAGGAGATGGAGGGAAGACACTGATAGAGACAGCTACAACAGACTTTGAAATAAAACTCCTATTGTTCTTTGACTCCACTATCAGCCAGGGATGTAAACAGAAAAGTCAGGCACTGACAAATGTCTGTGATTAAATGCACAGCTATTTGAAATGCAGCCATTTCTGACTACCCAAATACAGAAAATACAGGTGTCCTTCAGACAGAACACAGGGCACTGAATTCTCTACAATGGTGACATTTTCTTCGAAAGCCACAGCACAGCTGAATAAAATCACTGTCTTGCACACCACTACTCACAGGAATAATGTTCTGAAGTAGAAGGGACTTTCTGGTCAGCAAAGGTGCACAGTTTTACACCAACTTTACAAAATATGTGAAAGAGAAAATACTTTGGGAAGGAGAATATATTTTCCCTGCCTTTTCTACCAGGCGCTTAATGTGTTCTTTATAGTGACACCAGTTTAAACAGGGAGATAAAGCAGCAGAGTAATTTGTCTTAATTCAGCTGTATGCAGAACTTGGGCACAAGAGTTTTCATCACACAGGAAACGCCGCTGGCAGGCAAAAGTTTGAAAGACCTTTGAGATTCTCAGCAGAAGGAATGATAAGGGATGCAAAATAGCGTTATGGGCACATTCAGTTATTGGCCTCAGTACCTCACTGTGTTTATTCATCCTCACTGTGCTCCAAAGAAATTTATTTCATTGTACTTGTAAGGAAAAGGAGATCCAAGGTGACAATACCCTGAAGTGTTCGCGGCATTTCAGTAACTCAGTTCCTGGTCGGAGAGGAAGAGGACCTCAATTTCACACACAGGGGTGCACAGAGCAGGGCACCTCCAAAGCAAACCTACCCAAAACCAGGCCTGCCTTTGGAAATAGCTCAGAGTGAGCTGTCAGATGCCAGCAGCTCACATTTTGATATATTTAGCTTAACCAGCACATTGGTTTTTTTTACCAGGCCCACTGGACTACTTGCTAAATGAGCCAGGGAAGGTTTCAGAATGTGACCCTGCACTGTGCAATGATGGCTTTTCATTTCTCATCTGATATTAAAGGCCAACTGCTGCTGGTTTGCCCCAAAGTAACAAACAAATGCATCACATTGAGAACTGAGATAAAACTGCATAAATGACTGTATAAAGTTTTTAATGTGCACTAAATTCCTCCTTCTCCCCTGAGACTACGCTATACAGCCTCTCTGTTGCCTACAAATGCAGATTAACATTTTTATTAAATGACATAGGTTTCACTAATATGGAATATTGGCCTAGTAAGAAATATTATTAAGTATATCATTGGCACGGGTTTTAAACAATATTTAATTTTATGGCTTTTTAATTTGACCAAGCCTTCTGCCAGGTGATACAAACTATTTTTCCTTCTTGAGGTTAATCACTGTTCAGAGAGGCTAAATCACTGAGAGTTCTGAACAATTCCTACCACTTTTAATAATCCCCACAGAACACATACAAAGGAATAAAATAAAGCCAAGCACTTAACCTCAAGAACACAAGCACAAATACTTTGTTTAAAATTTTAGAACTTACAAGTTCTGCACCAAGCAGCCAAGCTGTCCAGCAAATGACTGGATTAATAATATTCGGATGCAAGTTGTTTTTTATAAATTAAATTTCAGGGGGTAAAAAGATAATTCCTCTCTCACTACTCGTAGATACTATTCAAATTACTGAATGCACACTACTTTCCCAGATCTTCTGGAGACAACTCATCCTCCTAAAATGATGCTGTATTCTGCATAATTATAGTTTTAGGACACAACTGTTGGACACATCTTTGAGGTAGTCTTGAGATGTATTAAGATATTCCTACAGGAAACAGGTATTCCACAATTACATTTCCTGCTCTGTAAAACTTATACTAGACTGGAGATGTGTCTGACTAGTTGAGGGTGTATCACTTATCTTTACTACTGAGCAGATTTAAACAGTGAAACCCATGGACAGTTCATCCCAAGGCAAGGGAGACAGTGAGAAAGAAACCTTGTCACACTTTTGCTGCATGGGAAATGGTGAGCTACAGAAATCCTAAAAAGTTATTGCAAATGCAGTACTTAGAGGCTGGAAAGCCTTTCTCCCTTTTTGCTCTTCAGATGTGATTATTTGATAAAATCCATTGATCTGCATGGCAAAGAAAGTGATCTTCTGGTGCAGCTGGAATGAATTGGGAGTTAAGAGGTTGTTTGCAAGATATCTTCAAAAGGTGATGCCTCAAGAGAGGTTTATAGGTCTGTGCTGAGACTGGGGTTTGCATAAATCTACATGCAGAGCCAGGCCACAGCAGAGCTGGAAATAATTCTGAGAACCTTAATATGAGAAAGAATCACTCCTTGCTGAGTCTTGTAGGACAAGAGGATAAAGATAAAAACATGGTATCGAGATGTCATTTTTGTATGCAAACTGGGCAAAAGGAAGGGAAAGGAGCCTCGAAGAAATCTTCCAAAAAAGACCTGGGAAACATGCCTAGAAGTTTGTCTGGCAGCCAGACATGGCAGGTCACAACTAATAAATTTCACTTTTCCAAGCTGGGCATACTTCAGCTCATATGATTTGACAAAGAACATGAATGACTTTGCTTGGCATGGAGGAGTTCAGGTACAACAACCCATCCTATGTGCCACAAGGGTGCCAGCAGCACAGTCCCTGGGAGAACCACTTTTAATATAAAACTGTTCCCTTCCTTGAAGATGTTCTCTTTCAATCAGAGCATTGTCAGGTATTTGTCAAAAGCTCACTGTTTAGCATTCTGACAAATATCTGTGGCTTTGCAGGCAAATGGATCATTTTCCTTGTACTCAAATCAGGTCACAGTTGGAATTGTGGTGAAAAATATGTTTCAGTAGCCAAATCAGAACACTGAAGAATGAAGAGAAGATAAATCAGTCCAGGATGAGTTGAAATATAATTATTTGGGGGACTCTGCTAACAAAATAAAAACACTGAATAAATCAAATGGGAAAAGCCTTTAAACAACAACAAAAAAAAGTCTCTTTGTTTAAACCTTATTCATTCTGAAACAGAAAGTAAAAAATGATGGAAACATTTCTAAAATAGCACGTTGCCTATAAAATGTCAATAGTAACAAAATTCTCCAGTCCTATTCACTGTCCCACATCACTTCTTTTCCAAAGTGAAGGTGAGCCAGATTCACAAATGTTTTTTTCTCAAAGATCTACTGTGATACTACTGCTGGTTTGAAAAAACTGGTGGAATACCTAATAAAATTTCTATCATGGAGGATGGAAATGAATAGCCATGCTTTTGTCACAAGGCTATCTGTTCCCTGAACCACTAGCTGCCTATCACCTTACCTTCAGCAGATACCAAGTATTGTCAGTGGAAATTATCCAACACTGTGAGAACCGTAATAGTGGCAATTAATTACTATATCCTATGGCAGGGAGTTTCACGGGGGGAGTGCCCACTATGTTGTGGTGATATTACTGTTAATACCACACTTTGTTTCTTATTTTACACACTCAACAGCAATACCTACACACAATCACCAGATCTGCACAAATGTATCAGGAAATCTTCAGGATTAATATGTTTTAAACAGATCCCAAATTACTTAATAATTTATCAGGTCAAATGAAATTAAACCTTGTGGAATTAAACATTCTTGTAGAATAAAAAAATATGTAGCTGCAAGCCTCCTCCACGGAAGTTTCATGATATACCTCTAACTACCACATTCCATTTCTCAGATCTCTTCAGTGTCCTCTATAACATTTTTAAGGCACACAAGTCAACTTGAAAATCATTCTGGATTCTGGCAGCAACACTTGGAATTTACTTCATTTTAATTTATTTAGATTTACACAAAAGAACCCCTGGCAGTATGTCAGCCAGACCTAACCCATATCAGACTGCTGGAAAGTAACAGAAACGGCAGAGCCAGCCCAGCTTGGTCAGAGCACAATTCCACCAGGTCCAGCATCCTACATCATTTTTCTATCAGCCTGATAAAGCAGATGCACATCACAGAATGTTCTTAAGCCAAACAACTCCAGGACCAAACTGGGAGGCTGATAATCTTTCAGGAAAACCCTGGCAGCTCCTCCCTCTGCAGCCCAGCTCAAGGCAAGGTCTCAAGCCCCGAAGGGCAGCGAGGGCCATTGCACTGTACTCATCTGCAGTTCTGTCCTGCTGCACTGGAACACAGGACAATCCCATTCACAATGGCATCTGGACACAGTAATTTCTGCTGCTTTTGCTCTGCAAGATCTGTCAGTGTGGAGCTTTCCTGTGGGCAGACACGAGTTCAAATTCACCAGCTGGTTGGGCATGAGCTGAGAGAGAGCCAAGCCTAAAGCCCGTTCTTGGCCTGCCCTCCAGTGCTGGGGCGCACTTAAACTCATTTGTACTGCCCTGGAATCTGCAGTGGGCTTTGTAAACAAACAAACATTGTGTTTCCACAAAACCACTGAATTGCTGTCTACTCCTCTAATCAGAGTGTTTTGAATGCTGACGTTCCTTGACAGTATCGGGAAATGCCATCAGAAACCTAATAAAAAGAGAGATCTCTGGTGAGGCAGCTTTGATAGAATGGATGTTTCCTACTACCGACTTCAAAGGAAAGAAAGTGAGCCCAATATTATTGTTGTTCTTTTAAAGCACTGCTTTGGCATCAGTGCATGACACCCTCCACTCCAAAAGCTGAAAACATTTTCCAGACTTCCACAACATTCCCTCGAGTCAGGCATGGAAACTCATTGTTTAGGTGAAGTAACTCACAAGCGGATAAGCTGCTGCATGCAGACCCATTTTCCCCACAGATGCAGGGCTGTCCCTGAGACTCCTCTAGAGCTGTAGCCCTGTAGAGATCTCATTTCCCACCCTGCATTGCTGGACACACACTCCCCACGGACTGCAGACGGCATCAGACTCGCTATCTACTGAGAACAGAGATGCCACACTGGTTTCCTCAGAAACAGAAGCAATAATACTAATCTGCTCCACAGGCATTCTCCTGTATTCCCAGTAACCAGGTCGCTGCCCATGAAGTGTTACAGATGCAGCCAAGCCTTCTGATGAAAGCTCTCACACACTCACATCATGTCAAACTACCTGCGTCAGAGACGTGCAGCGAAAAATTAACAGGAAGTTCAGCCAGAGCGCAATCTTTTGTGCAATCTGTACAAAAATCTGTTTCACCAGTAAATTGCAAATTGTTGGTTTGTGTGAAGAAGTGATTGGAACACAAGATCTGCCCTGGAATGCTGGAATTGCCTAAAGACACCCTTAGGCAAGTTACTTATCTTCTCTGTCTCAATTTCCCCATGTTTAATGCAGTACCTATGGTGTCTCAGCCTTAGGGATTCAAAAGAACTGACTACAAACAGCACAGGTGCTGAATTTCACTGTGTACAATACAGCACCCAAATCATTCCATTCAGACTCCTCCCAAACTGAGTATGTTGAATATATACATGAAAAAAAAGATTCCGCTTCCAAGTCTTAACTCTCTAGGCAAACACAGAGAAACAGGTCTAGAACACACAGAGGAGGCATTTGTTTCTTTGAAATACAAAAAACAAAGACATTAACCATAAATATTATCCCTGTCCAGCTCCTTTCATGGATATCACATTCATTATGATAGCCAATTTCTATAAACACTAATTACACCTGTAGAAATTACATGAAGATAAATCATTAACCTTGATCCTGTCTGGAGAGGCCCCTGAGCACACATGAATGCAGTGATGGGAACATATTTTCTACTCTTTATGAAGCCACAAGAGTACAAGAGGGTAAACTAATAAGCCAAGTACAGATTTGTCCAAATCAAACAATTCTAGACAACTAAATGAGCAGCTCTGTATTTACATTTGCAAGCAGAGGCTTAAACCAAGGATGCAATATCTGGAGATCAGCATGCTTTTACTCACCAAAGTATTCGAAGAACTGAAAGGCAGCAAAAGATGCAGTTATGAGAAACTTTTTCTCTTCCTTTTCTTAAAATAAAAACCATTTAAGCTTGCTAATTTTTGCTGTCTCAGACAATCAAAATTCCAATTGTCTGGGACATCAAATCTAAAAAAGCATGAAATTAATCTTCAGAAGTTAAAGTCTTAAAGGCATTGCATCATTATTTTTGTTGGATATATTTTTGATTATAATGCAGATGAACCCCAAATTTAATAAAACTAAAATAACACGAGTTAAGTATGAAACATAACAGGATATTGCAAAGAGATTAGGTAGTTTCCTTTAGACTACTTGCAGAGCCTAAGGAAAAACCAAACTGAAGGACACAATGACAAGAAGGCACCGCTTAATTAGAATATTTAACGGAATATGAAAACAGAAGACTCATAGTACCAGCTTTGGCAATGGAACACAGTGAGCAGAATATGGACCCAAAACATCAGCAGTGCTCTACACCAGATCCTGTTTTGCCTGTCGCCTGTCTGTAGTAAAGAAAGAAGCAGGCTCACTAAATTCAAACCAGCTGCAACGATGAGAGTGTTACAGTTGGACTGAAGGAAGCTTACCTCATGAAAGTATTGTGGAAACTGCTGTTGGAAAGATAATAAAAGGATTAACTGCAGTTTTAGTGAACCATTTACTTTTCAATCAAAATGTCTCATGTATTTCCTGTTCTCAAGTAGCTTGAATTCCAAAATTCCTTTGTCTATTACAGTACATAGTAGCAAAGCCTGTCATAAGAAATTAATAATTTTACATGGAAAAGTACTTTTATGTATGAGGGCGGGGTGCTGTTCACTGTTAGCTTTTCCTGAGCAGTTCAATACCTAGTCAGGCAGTAATCTTACAGGCAAGAGAGAAATCGAGGGCTTAAAAAGAAAGTACAATGGGTAATTGTGAACAGCGAAAGAAAATCTCCACTACAAATACCAAGAGATGCAAAGTTTCTTTAACAGAGCTACAGCAAAAACGAAACAAAATCTCAGACCTCTACAGATAGAGAATGGATTGCCTCCTTAATTTGCAGGAATAACAGCACAATTATTACCACATCAAAAGAAAAGCCATCATTTAAAATGACATGACATCACTGCACAAGGCAACACTGCACAGCAACCCCTGTTTCACGTGGAATGGAATTCACTGGGCAAATAATCCCCACTTGATATTAATAACTTCAAGGAGCTGTGCTGCAGCTTTGGATCCTGCCCCTGCTAGATCAAGCTCTTTTCAGGGTAGAAAACCAAATTTGCAAAGACATGGTTTCTGTGTACTCTCTTGGATCCACTTCCCTCCCTGCAACATTTAATACACGATACCTCTGCTGACAGTGGATGGTTCTTACTGTGGGAATAGAAGAGTTAACTCCAAGTTGAGCAATGTGGAGCTCCCAGTCCTGATTGGGCCATTCCATGTATGGGAACAACTACAATACATGCTCCAGTAAAAGAGATCTTTATATACTTACATGCCAAGGCTATATAAATATGACATAAAGCCTGTCTTGCAATATCAGATGCAGAGGTTTTTCCAACCTATTCACAAAAACTTGATGTGTTATCAAAAGCTGGTACTTCACTGCAGATGAAATTAATTGAAAGTAGAACATTTTTAGCATTTGCTAAGACATTACAGCATTTCTCTGGTTTACCAAGTTTTCTGTAGGAATGGGAATGTAACATCAGAAATCTGCCATACAATACCTGTTAAATATGCATTTTTCAGGAAAAGAGACAAGCTCCCTTATCCATGGAGTCTATTGATCTTTCAGCACCACAGGAAACTAATCAGGGCTTCATGTTTTGAGTATGCTTTCAATTTACTTACCTACACTTTTGTTTGGAAAGAAGCAAACCTGCATTATCCTTTGATAATTTATAACTACAAGAGATCTATTCAGGGGAAGTTAAATTCATTTGTACATTTAGAAAATGTCATTGAAAGTATACTTCTGGAATAGAACCACTCAGTTCTTGCTTTCAAAGCAAAAAGAAACACATAAGTCTTAGAGTGTTTCCATTTTATCTTGGACAATTTGATGGTATTCTCTAAGTATACGCTCTGTTTCCAGTATTATCTTAGGGAATACCCACTAAACAGACATTAAGTGCAACAGTGCAGACATTAAGATAACATTTTTTATTTATCCAGTGGAAGCAAAAAGATGATCAGGACAATCACTAACAGAGAAATTTTTTCTCTGCACCACATTTTGAATACTCTTGTTTTCTTCCTTCTCCCTCCCATAACCATCGCAAGGCTGAAAGCTTTTTCTACAAACATTCTTTCCTATTCCTCCATAGAAATCTACAGCTTACCATGGAAAAGTTTGTCATGATCTGACATCCTTACAAGCATTTGCCAGTGCATCATGCTCTGATCAAAACAATAAAATAGACATATAGCTGAAAATTCTGCCTATCAGGAACCCCAACCTGCTGCCATAACCATTTCCTTTGTCTGCACTTTTTTGTGTGTGTGTGTGTGCGTGCGCACGCGTGTGGGTGTTACAAATGAGACTTTCCAAATCTCATGGCCCAATTTGGAAGCTTATGTCAAACTTGTTTTGCTTCATCTGTTTCAGTCAGGGTCTTATATCATTGTTGTTTCAAACATGTGGAAAGCTTAATGGAAGTCATTAACTTTTATTTTAGTTTGGCCATATTGTCATCATGGTGGGCAGATGCAGAGATGGTGCTATTCCCAAGATCCTCTTTTTGGAACACTGCTGTTGTTTACATCTTCTTGATCAGAAGAGAACAATGGTTTTTACTTATTTTTAAAGCTCTGTTTCGCAAATTAAAAAAGCCCCTAACAACCTTTGAAAGTGTAATTAAATATATTCTTTTTAGTCTTTTAACTGTTTAAAATCCTTTAACAAGTTTCTTTTTTTTTTTGTCTAAACTACCATTTGAAGCTTTTGCACTCACAACTCTATGGGTTATTGTTCAGCTGAAGGAATGAAAAGAATTTCATTAAATGTGTTTTATGTTTCTTGATTAAAAATGTCACCCGAGGCTGAGTGACTTTGTTTTACGTTAAATGACGGCTGCGTGCTTTGATCATCACTTTATTAGTGGTTTAATGAATATTAAAAAAACAAAGCACTGTATTAAAAGTTAAGCTCTCATATAAGGAAACCGAATCCCTTTTCCAAGAACTACAGTATTTCTTACTCAATCATTTCCTTCTAGATTAAGGTTTTCTCCAATTCCCCTTTAGCCTGCTACAGACTAAGTTACAGGAAAGCACAACAATTATATTGGAATAAGATCGAAGAGAGAGCAAGAAAGAGAGAAGAGCAATTATGTTTCTATTCAAACAAATATAATCCAGACTTACCATGCACTTGTTTGGTTTTTCTCCAGAGTGAACCCTCATATGAATCAGCAGTTTGTAACGAGCATTGAAGGGTTTATAGCGGCGGACACAGCCTGCCCAGAAGCAAGTGAAGTCCTCTCCTTTCCTCTGGTCAATGTGAGTCTTTTCTATGTGTCTGACCAGTTCATCTTGTTGGTCGTAAGTGGCACTGCAGTCAATCCACTGACAGACCTGCTTGCCACTGCTGAGGTCCTGCTCATCGCCGTCGCTGGGCTGCAGGGACTTGGGAGACATGGAGGTGTTGAGGTGAGGCAATGTCCCTGGGGTCTGGCTGAGCTGCTGGTGGAGGTGGTAAGGGGGAGGCAGCCCCTGGTGATGGCGAAAAAGATCAGCAGTGGAGGAATAATCATCAGCCGGTTCTTGTTTTAAGAAACTCACCTTCTGGGTGCCGTGCGAGGAGTTCTGGTGAGGAAGGCTCGTACCATTCATCATAAGGCTGAGGCTGCCATTCTCCTCGACTTGCTGCATTTGTATCTGCTCACAGTCACCTCTGTCACATTCAGTGGAGAGAGGTACAAGACATGCTGGAGGGGAGGGAATGCTGCAAGGGTTTCCAGGCTGAGAGCAAGACTGGGGCTGAGAGGATTTTTGAGCACTGTGATGACTGATCTCCACAGGATGAGAGGAAATGCCAGCTGAGTTAGCTCGCAGTCCATTCACACAGGTGACCAGTGACGTCTGCGACGTGCGGATGATCGCTGTAATATCGATTCCTTCAGCTGAAGACGGCACAACAGAGATGCATCTCTTCTTCAGGTTGCTTGTTTGTAGCCTGGCTGAGTGCTGAGGGGTGCCAAGTGACAAAGGACCCAGGGAGGAGCTGTGTTCATTATTAAACAAGTAGGATGAAAGTGAATTTGTAAAGCTATTATTCATTAGGTCTAGTTCAGGATGCAGACTACTGGAGGCTCTCAGTTCCATCCCCTCTGTAATCCTCCTATGTGTGGAAGCCTCAGACAGAACCTTATAATCACTGGGGCATTCTTGTTTAATGTGCTGAGCCGGGTGACTTCCATTCAGGCATGGAGCAGCAGAATCTACTGAGTCTTGAAACCTGGGTGACCTGCAATACAGTTTTCATTAAGCATCGCTAACCACCACAGGGTTGATGATTTTTGTACAAGACACAACACTTGTTAAGCCCTGAGGAATGGAAGCACTTGCTCTCTGCTGGATGCTGCCTGTCTAATGCAGCAATTAGATCAAAAAAATCTACAATGCTTCCTCTCCAACCTGTGTAAAGACAGCATCATTTTACACAGGATTAATCTGACACACTAAACAGAGAATTTTCACTGCTACAGGCAGTTCATCAATCACGACCAAGGCTTTCAATGCATAATAGATTGAGCAAAACAATAGCTGAGAATGAAGTTTGAGAACTTTGGGCATTTCTGAATTATTCAAATATTGTCATTTTCCTCAGAGCACACTGGGAAAATGCCTTGGCATTCTTGTTGACACAAAAAAGGCTAGCTGAGCTTTGCTTACATGTCAGAGACATGCTTTCCTTGGCTAAATTAAAAAAGGAGCCAGATCACTGAAGAAAAAAGAAATACAGCAAAAGAACTGCTCACTTTCAACCAGCACTCCAGTATCAATGAGAGATCAGCTGAGTATTTACTTCCACAAAATAAAAAGTTCACAGCCAGTAAATTTAAAATGGCAGCCTATGTACTCCTATCTCCATTTTTCATAATAAAGAGTGCATGGGACTGTAAATCACAGTTCTGTTTTGCAGAAGTGATTTTTCATCATTTTTCATGTGTGTTGAAAATCCATTCATTGAGGAAGCAAAACCTTGAGGAACTCCACAAAAGACTTTTCAGAAAAGCACTGCATTATGAAACATTTCCTCCTAACATTTTCTTCCAAGCAGTTAGCAACTGGTTTATGGCTTAAAATAAAACATTTTATCTCAGCTATAAATATTTACTGTGGATGATCCAACTGTGTGCTTTTTCTTAAGAGCAGAGGGTGCTTCTTACATATCCCTGAAGCATGGGAGGGTTTAACCTATGGCTTCATCGTGCCAGACCAAGGAGAGGAAACAGTACATCTGTGTGCAGGAAAGCTGTACCTGAGCTAATAAACCCTCCAGAGAAGTGCCCTGTGGCTCTTAAGCTGACATGTTCCACTTAAATGAATTTTATGCTTTTATGATGCTAGCACCACAAAAGCTGAAGAAAACCCAGCCATTTGGCAGCTTGTGTGTGACACCACAGCTAAAGCAGGTCTGACACATTTTAAAGCATGAAACACATGTACATAAAAGTATTTTGGACATTTATACACTAAACTATGAAGCTGCTGAATAAACTGCATTTATTTTACACTTTAGATGATTTTATCACTATTACTTCCATTAATCCATCACTAATATTAAGATGGGAAGCTGGGATAACTTCTAAAACTTCCTTGGTAATAGCTCTCAAAAAAACAAAAAAGGACAGGAAAAAATAACAACAATCAAAAGCTCCAAAAATACTTCCTTCCCATTAAATTAAGTCAAAAATTGCCACCTGTCTGAGGCACACAACTGGGAACACTGCATTCACTACTGACAGGTTTCTAAGTTCCCATAGGGCTTAATGTAAAAAAAACCATTTAAGATCATGAAAGAAGTTAAATTCCCCACCTTTCACTGATACAGAACAATCAGATCATTCGTTTTCCACCAGAAAGTTTAAAACAGTACATTAAAAAAATTTAGAGGTTTCCATAAACCATTGTTTATAATTTCTCCCTTTAGGTTTGCACAGTTGGTCTTCAGATAAACGTAAAGCACCTGTTTCTGCAGATGGCAAACTTCTATTTTAAAAAACCAAACCAAACAGCATTCATACTTTATTTTTTAACATTTACAGAACCATATGTCTGTAAAATATGTGGCATAAGTATACTTTTATTGCACATGTTTGGGAAGCCCTGCTCTGTTTGCTCAGTGAAAGAGTGGTGTTTTAAACTCACTCTGAGAAAGGCTTTACAGCATGCCATGCCAGGCACAGCATTTCCTATTACTTGGTTTCCGCTGTACAAAAACTCCTCTAAATAATTCAGTTTGTATCACAGTTTAGTGGTCCCAAAGCCTCAGGCTAAAGTAAACTCAACACATTTCCTACATCATATAAAGCTAACCCAAGCCTTACATTTTAGCCTGTGATAATTGGTGTTGTATTATTAAGCTTTATGTAAAGCTCCCATCTTGCCAGAAATCCATGGGAGAAGTTTGGTTTTTGATTAAGCTGGAGTCAGTGCAGAGCACCTGCAGGATGGACACAAACATCCCTGTCCTGAGAATTACTAGGATTCCAAAATCCTCAGGAACAGTGACCTTTCCAGCACAGGATCTTACGCAGAGTCAAGACTGTATTGATGTGTTGTTGCAGATTCTGAGACCCAAAAAAGAGAGTTTTGAACCACAAGGCAAGCTGGAATGTCCTTCTTCAATGCAAATGAGATGAGGGCACTAAAGTCATGCTTCCCATAGCCATAGATGTGTCTTATCCATTCTCTGCCTACAAAATTGTAAGCACAGGCTGCTTGTGTAGATCAGAACCAAGTCCTCTTCAGGATCTGCAGTTTCCTCTGTAGCTCTGTATATTTACATACATTATACATCCCATGTTAGTTAAATCTGCTGGGAGAAATCTGACATTTCTTCAATTTCCTGATGTTTGAGTGCTGGGGTACCTGATGTCAAGGTGCATTAATACAAAGTTCCTGTATTCCTGGCAGAACTTTGCCATCCCTATTCTAGGGAAAGCCCTGCTCATTCCTCCCTGTCCTGGGGGGGCTGAAGGGAGAAGGGGCACAGAAACAAAACCAATGCAGGAGTGACACAAGGTGTCTGGCAGCCAGCTTGCAGAGGGACTCCCCTTATACCCATTGACTATTTGCCCCTGGCATCTTGCTCTTACAGGCACGGAGCAGATTCCAGGCCCGGTACCCACAGGCTGTGCTGGCTGTAAGGATTTCACAAACTCTGGACAGTAGCGAAATAGAAATAGAAATAGAAATGCATATGAAATAAACAGGTAAGATGAGAGGGACAAAGGAGAGCAGGGCAGTGCAAGGAGCACTGTGGACACATGGATCAGCATGAGCAGCTCTGGGGGGCTTCCAGATAAACAATCCTGGAAAGACAGTGGGGTCAGCAGAAGAATATACCCCACAAACCTCTCTTCAGAGGGAGCATCCATGCACCAGGGATGGACAGTCTAAGGGAACAGAACTGCCTCTTAAGCTCATGAAAGCTGTGTGTAAGGCCTTTGAAGAGTAACAGCAGCCTCTCAGAGGATACTGAGGCAGTGTTTCCTAAGAGACTCCCTTACGTGGTAATTGGAGCCAGAGCACGAGGCCAGTAGCACCACGCCAGAAGCGCTGCAGTTCCCAACTGCCCCCAGAGGAAAAGATGACTGTATCTGAAATCTCTGGATTATTTACAAAACATACATGCCTTCAACTGCCACTGGAAATGTGCACCCGGTGATAACTGACAGTTTTAAGAAGCTGGAGGGGATTGTTCTGCTGCTCATCCAGGGACCCTGTGCAACACTATCCGAGCGCTCTGATGTCCTCCCTGGGTTTTACACGCCGAGCACTGAGCGCACTGTGGGCGGGTTCGCCGTAGCTGATAATGGATTATTTGACAAAAGGCCAACATTAGCTGTGTGCTGCCTCCAGTTGTGGTGAGGAAGGTATTGGGATGTTTCCAGTCCCACACACATTGCATTCACAGATAGAATGTAGCAGCAATTATGCTGCACAGCTTAAAAGTTATTAAGTGAGTGGGGAAAAGGGGCCAGGAAGAAGAGGGATCATGATTCTTGGACTAAGGCAGTCATCCCTAGAATACAGTTTCCAAGGGAAAACAATTTCAGGGAGAAGCTGAAGGGGGTAATAAGTTTCAGTGCACTGAAGCAAAAAAAGGACAAAGACCATCAAAACCCCAAACCCTAAAATAAGATTTTTGATTGCTAGGGGAGGTGCTCCCTGGTTTGTTTGGCTTTTCTTGGATGTTCCATAACCTAGAAATGCAAAGTGGTTCAAAGTTCTAGCCAGAGATATTGTTTGAATTTATGTCTCCCTTTATTTCTGTGCTGGTCATTAGAGCTGGGGAGAACAACCAAAGAGAGTTTGCCCTGATGTCCATGTGCTCCAATATCTAACAATTCCAGCCCTACTTCTCTCATCCATTTTCTGATGAAGGCTGAGATCTGGGGAGGCACAGAGTACCCTCAGCTCCCACTGACTCCACTCCTCTCCTGGGTATCACTCCCAGCTCAGTCACATTCTCCTGTTTTCATTCTTCAGGGAAAGACCATGTTTTCTGTTACTTGCTTGTCAAGAATCTTTAGCATTACAAATAACACAAAAAGAAATGGTCTGAAATGCTGTCCACCTTCTCTCAAATGCCAAGGTTTTGGCCCTGTGCCACGTGTCTCATGAAAAGCACTGTGATATAAGGAGACACAGTGTCTGTGAGGATCACAGAGCAGGGCTGGGCATTGGCTTCATCTTGCAAATCCCATGCAGACAAATGCACTATTAGCCAGGTGGACATATAAGCAGAGCATGACCAGTGGGATAAAAACAACCAGTAATGTCCTTCAGGATATTCTCCAAACATTTCCAAACTGAGAGGCTGCAGAGTCTCAAGGCTTTAGACCATGCCACTGAGCAGAGGGGAGGGAATCAGGCCTATCACCTGCTACTTTCTCATGTTATGCAGTCAACAATCCTTTATGTTGTTCTGGGAATCCTCTTCTAAATGAGGGCTGGAAGGGGTTCATATTTCTGAGGGTTGATACTGTGATGCCACGTATGAAGGTATCTGTCATTTCCTCATTATAAAATTTACAAAAAGGTTCAAAAAGATCTAAGCATTCTCTTCCTCCTTTTGTTTGCTCCTGCCCTAATTATCTTTGTTTCATAATTGTCCTCACTGACAGAATGAAAAAAAAAAGGTTGATAACTGCCAGTCCCACATTGAATCATAAAGGAACCAGGAGGGAGCAGATTTACATCCAGCTGCAAAGGCAACTACAAATACCTGTGGCAATAGTGGATTATTTTGTTGTGGCATGGATATTCTTTATCCTTTTCAAATAAACAAGCAAACAAACATGCAAAAAAGTCTTTCCACTTGCTTGCCACATTACCATGCCTCATTCTCCTGAACACACAGATGTTCTTAACCAGTAAATTGGAAAGGGGAAACAAGGCATGAATATGTATAATAAAATCAGGAACAGTCGGATTTTCAAGACCAAGCTGTAGGCCATATTTCCCCTTGCTGTGACTATGGAAATTTCAGCCTGATAGGTCCATCCACAGAGTGCCAAATATTCCAAGTACCTAAGATAAAGGCTGTGACTTTATTGAGGTTTTTCTTTTCTACAGCTCTTCAAAAAGGTTAAGATTATTCCTATTACATCCACTGCCAAAAAGCAGCATAATTAAAATAGATGGATAGATTTTAATTTGTAGCAGGTTTCTATTCACAATAGATGTCTGTTTAGGGTACTTGTTTAAAATCTGGTAATGTTAAATTTGTAACAACAACAAAAAATAATGGAGTTCTGTGTTTTCATATAATTAATTTATAGCAAATGTTTAAATAGAGATTCTGTTCATAGCATATCCAACTACAGTGTATATATCAAAACCAGAGACCAAATTTTCAAATTATGGCCTTGAAAGCAAAGACCAAGGCTGTGGCTGTATGGGAACTCTGCAAATACTTCATTAAGGGAAATGCTGTGGAAATAAAAGTGGCACTGGCTTCCTGTAGATTTGATGGTGGCATGCCAAACCACTGTGTGGGGGGACACTGGGTTGGGTGTAAGTATCATCCCTGCCTCCCAGGCAGTAATTTGGTGACACCATGGCACTGGGGGGGAGCTAAGGGAACGAGGTGGTGACGCCTGGAGCGATACCTGAGATCCGAGTGCGCCAAGTTGAGCTGGCCCACGTGCAGCAGCCTCTCCCGGGACAGCGCGTGGTCTCGCACCAGGGAGTTCCCCGTGTGCAGGAACAGACCCTGCCTGCACACAGGCACCGAGCTGCTCGGCATCTCCATGTCCATCATGTTCTTCTTCTCAGAGATCAAGCTGCAGTGATTGTAGCCACCGTTCACTGTCAAAAAAAAAAAAAAAAGTAAAAAAAAAGGTAAGGCTTTGACTAAGAGCTCTCTCCAATGACAACTTTGTAAACTCGTTTTGGATTTGCTCCCAAAATTCTCGTATTTACAACAAGGCAGTGGAAATTAAAGGTTTCACAAGGAAGCAAAAATTAATTGCCAAGGAATTTGGATCTGTGGTTGTTTATTTCTCATTGTACAGAAATGAAGCATCTTCTGGCCTGCAGAGTCAGTTGTATTCGGTGATTTTGGACTGAGGTGTTTAAGATAACTTTGGATGCCCTTCAGCTTATAGTGAGACTTTCTGACTATCAGCTCTGCCCTGCTTGTAACCATAACATAAATTATCATTATATCCTCTGGAGTCTACAGCTCCATTGGACTTTATTCCATTCCTATTCTGGTTTTATCACATCATAATTTAACTCACTTCAGGGTCAATACCTACCTTAGCAGGACTTCTGACTGTTAACTGGGGTAGATGAATCACATTTAAAGGGTATCTAAATACACTGTTGAACACTGTGAATAAGTTTTTAAAGGCCACACCACCAAGAGAAGATGGTAAATCAATCATAATACAATACCCAATTCACAGTTCCTCTCTTTCCAGCAGCAGAATTACCTGGAATATAGTCAAGATGTATCTTCCCTCCAAAATACTGTAGATCCTTTTTAAGTGCCTAAGATTTATACTGGACTTGTAATAAAACACTTTCTTTCATTCCCCAAATGACACAAGTCTGAAATTCATTAGAGCTTTCTAAATATGTACTTTACCAATTTTATCATATTATCAAAACATAGAAACTTGAAGCTTCCACCAAAGCTCAGCAATACCAACTGTAGCACACACTGATACCTGTTTGTGTGAAGACAGAGATTTCCCAGAATAACATGAACACTATCCCTGTGCTGTCAAAAATAATTTTCTTCTCTTGTAGCTGTCAAATCAGAGAACACATTCGCTCCCTGCAAAGGAACAGAACACTTATGCTAAATCCATGAAATTCTTTGTTTCAGCCAATCCATTTGCCTTCACAATGTACCTTACAGATTAATTAGTAAGAGCTAAAAGTTTCTTGCACAACAGTGCCCTGAGTGCAGCTGCACTTGCACCAAAGCCTCTGAAATGTGCTCACCACATGTGAGCTGGAACAATGATGGACAAGGAACAACATCAGCAGCTCATGGATTTTCCCCCCAAAACAACTTAAAAAAGAACTGTGAGATTATCTCCAAACACAGACAACCCAAGTGTTCAAGTGTCCAAGCACATGTGAGAGCAAATTCATTACCTATGAAAAAAGGGAAAAAAACCCACTTTACACCACTTTAACTGAGAACAGAATCTGGCCCTTTGACAACTGGCTGTTCTATACAATATTAATATCACTGGCTGGCACACATAAGATTTAAGCACTTTCCATGTCTGGAACCAGATCTCTTCTTTCACTGGTATCGAGGGGCCTTTAACCTACATTCTGTAACTTACCAGTAACAGATGAAAAGAGCACACACTCCCTTGCCTTCGACCAGAGGGTTCACCCTGCTTGCACTATACCATAGCCATTCCATAAATCCATATAAAAAACTAATCCTAATTTACAGAGAGTAAATCTAATAAAAGCAGAATAGTTTCCAGAAGGATCTCATGGAAGTGGAATCCATCACGGTAACTTTTGTCTTTTTGTGTCCTGCAGTTTTGATTTATATCTTCACATTTAAGGGTTCACAGGGGAATGGAAGGAGTTGATACAATAGTGTGCAAAGGCTGCAATCAGGCAATTCCTTCCATATGAGTAATCAAGTTGGTTCAATTTTGGATATCTTGCTTCTTTCACTTTGGGGTAACTGACTTTGGGGGAGTTTTTTCTTGATTTATGCCAGGTTAAGTCACATGATAACTGGTCCCATGGAGTGTGATGAGGCTACACACCTTGGGAAGGACAGCTCTCACTGGTCAGGACCTGTGGGGTCAGCCCTGTGTTTCTTGTTAGGGGTAAATTCTCCTAGAACAAAACAGAGCGTTTCCTTACACAAAGCTAAACCTGTCTGTCCAGCAATGAGATCAACATTTAAAACACCCCTACTAAAGGGCAACAGCTCCCCTTCTTCCCTAGGGAACACCTTGTTCACTATTCAGGAAGGCTTCACCCTTACTGACAAAATTAGCTATTAAGACTAAGAAGATAAGAGCAAGAAAACTTACCAAAAGGGTAATTATTCAACAATAAACGCATGTTGCGTTTGTGTGTCTTGGAGTTTACCTAATTAAGACCAATGAACAAATAACTGAAAGATGTCTAATTGAAATGACTCACATTCGAAATAGAGACAGATTTGAAATATTTGCCTAACATACTAGATATCCCCAGAGAGTTGTGGGTTTTGCGGCAAAGACCAAACTAGGTCATTTGCCTTTTTTTTCTTACTGCTCATTCTCTTTAATTACTTCTTGTTAAAAAAAAAAAAAATTGCCATTCTTGGTTTTGTTTGGATGTGATGTCCAAAATTTACCACGACAACACTGAGAAATGGAACGCCGTTACTGGCAGCTGGATGAGTCACGTGAGACGAGTGAAAGACCAAACAGTACCAGATTTTCTCAAACAAGTGAAAATCATCCACGATGGAAGAGGCCACCACATCCCTCCACTGAGAGGAAATTATTAACTCAAAAGCTGCCAACACAGCAAAGCCATGGGAGAGAAGGTGCCGTGCCCACACTCAGCATGTTATTCCATATAATGAGTCCTGAATAATCCACACCCCTGAATGTTTGGGGTGACTGCCACAACTCCTACACAGTCAGTAATTTAAGCCCATGCAGAGAGATGCACAGCACTGTGCTGCTGACTGAAAGCTCTAATGAACAAACTGAGTGCTTCAAAACACAGAATCTTCAAAGTGATTCATGAAATAGGCCATTTTTGACATTTTCAACAATAACAACAAAATCAACACTTTGCCTAAGTTTTTTATGCCTGTCATGCCATTCTCTATGGTAAATGGGAGGAATTGTCTTAATCCTGTGACCCCAAGCCTTAGGGGCAGAAAAGCAGCAAAGGAAAAGAAAGCAAATGATGGGAAGTAGATATTAGAGTTGTTCTTACACCCCTTACAAGGCAGGCCCAGCTGTGTGACTGTGGAGACAAATTTTCTATGCCTTGTGGAAAAACATGGCTCCTCCTTTGTTTCAGTGAACCACTATTAGCAGGGATATGAGTTTGGGTCTAAATTTTTCTACTATGGACACAAGAGAAGAAAAAACATTTCAAAAATAGCTGGAGTGATTACCCACAGATGCCATTAGAGCCTTAGCAGACTTTATTCAAGTGTAACACCAGTATTTTCAGTTAGATCTTAGAACAAGACATCCTAAACAAGGATTTCCAGATCCACAAAGAAGGAATGCTCTGATTTTTTTCTTGGCCAGTTTCTTCATAGTCATTTGCATCATCTCATACTCAACAAACCTCTAGACATTTGGGCTGTTCACTACTTCACAAAGTTCTGCACTCTGAGTCTCTTTTGATGCTGTTTGCCCTTCCCTGAGGACTGAAAAGGTTAACAGTAGCAACACTAAATTTTCACTGCTGCATTCAAGAGTTCCTATGTCAAAGAGGAACAAAGCAGCTCACACCACACCCCAGCTTCACCCTGGATCTCTGTATCACTTACAACCTGTTCACATTTTAAGGTCTGTTTCATACAGCTGATAGAGACATGGCTTCATTTATTTATAATGCTTGTACACTACCTTAATAAAAACACAGTGAGAGCCAAAACATTCTTTATCACAAGCAGACTATACTATACAGTGAGAGTCAAGTGAAGACCAAAATTGTCCTACATTGGTGTTCCAAAACAGGAGTGGCAGATCCTCTGCCTATTTCCAAACAGATACAGATGACAACAATCTATAACAGATTAGGATTAAAACCAATAGCATTGAATAAGATTAGAATAAAAAAGAAGGGTCTCTTTCCTCCAAGTTTTTATGAACCATGCAATAAAATCCTACAACAGAAATACTTATTTCTTTGCTTTCACATTGATGTATGAGTGAAGACAGAAGGGCTAAGAAAACCCTTGTAAACTAAAACAACCCAGATAGAGAAATAATTTGTCAAGTATCAATCTTGAAAACTCATGGAAGATAAATACAAGCCATGTGTGTCTTTCTAGTAAATTCTGGACCCTAAGTGTTGGCTACATCCATATTTGTTATTTCATGTTCAATTTATTTTTAAAACTAGCTATTTGGATTGCATTATATTTCTGTTCTGGGGAATTTATTTTTGCAGACTACACACAGGATTTTAGGAGAGTGAATGTGTATGGTCGGCACTACCGAATAAAGCAACGTGGTTAATTTTATATCAGTCCAGTTTAACACAATTTGAAAACAGCTCAGGAGTTTACAGATCTGTAACCTTTTCACTTTCGAGCATGTGGATAGATTTGGCTCCCATATTTGACTTATCATGATATTTTAAAGGCGGTAAAGAACACATAATAATCTACTACATCTTTCATTGTGAAACCAGCTCCAATGTTACAAAGTTTAGATTTCCATCTGAGACCTGCACAACGGTTTTTGAACTTAGCAAGTACGGCCAAGATTCAGGAAAACACACACCATGAGCTTTAGTTCCAGTGACTTTCACAGCCTCAGCTGATGTTCTGATTTAGACTCTAGATGTGTAAGGATAGAACTGTTTTAGACAATAGTGAATAGATTCTCAGTAAAATAAAGAAATACATTGTCTACTATCAAAAGGAGCCTTTCCCTATAAGCAGGTTTGAAACTCAACATTCTTGGCTTCTATTTGCATCTCAGACCTTTAAATCATACATCCAAAGAGAGGTAAGAGCAGACTGAAAATGACCATTGGCCTCTTTTGCAACAATCAGGACAAAACCTTTCATAACTGGATGAAACACAGGTCTTGTCATTATATTCATTGTTAGAGTCTCTTCAGCTTGGAATCACTCTTTTCCTGTTGCCAGGCAATTTGAAAAATATTGTTCTCAGCACATCTGGCCTTTTTTGTGGGCAGTTATCTTTTCTCACTACTTGGATTTTAGTAACGGGAGAAAAAACATTAAAAATAAATGTTTTAAGAAAATATTAAGCTCAACAAACATTATTTTAATTAAAAGAAAATCCCCAAACTCTCCTAATGGGCACTTAGAGAATATAAGTTCAATGTAATGAAATTTAATGTGCTACTTTTTTCTTTTTTTAAGAAGACCATGTTTGGAATAAGTTTAATTCTCAGCATTTCTGGTATGTAGGATATCCACACCCCCCAAATAAATGCCATTGTGCTTTTGGTGCAAGCTTTAAGACAACTATACACTGTTTAGGGTTATGTACACGCTCACCTGCCCTTGGCTCCCTTGGTTTGTCTTTTTTGCTGCTCTAAAAGGACACCACCAGGGTTTTCACAGCACCCTGTCACTAGACAGAGCCTGTAGGCTCAAAGAAATCCAGCAACTCTTTCAAGACAGAAGTTCACACATTTTGTGATGAGGTACTTGAGTTGTTCCCCTTGTAAAGATGCTTTCATAATTGATTATGTGATTCCACTAGGAATCAGGATCTTTCCATACATGCACAGAATGAGAAAATCCATTCCTTTTCTTTTGTCCTCTAAGTCATTCAATTGAGCATGCCTACTATGAACTGCATGTGGGTTATTGCTTTCCCATTTACTTACTAATTCCTGAACTTTTAAACTCCCAGATCTCCACTCCCCTATATTTTACTTAGCCCATTTAGTCTCTCTTTTCCATGGAAGCTCTAGCCAGCAGACCATGTAAAGACTCCACAGGGGTATGGGCTCTCCCAAACATTTGAAACACAAGGATGTGCAGGGAATGAAAGCTGGGGTTTTGCCATATGGCACCTTGCATATGTCTTATATAAACATATTCCAAGAAGGAATTTTATGTCTGCCTGGCTCAGCAGTACAATAAATATATTTGAAAGGAAGAAAACCAACACAACAAAAAATATTTCCATCAAGATGTTAGGCTCCAATTTTTAGGAGCCTGAAGTGTCACTAAGTCAGTAAAAGCCACAAAGACAGAATCACTGTAGATCACCTGGGGTTACACAGAAAAATAAACTTTGAGAAATGGAGGAAACTGGTAACTAGAAAGCATTTTGTTCTTTTCAATGCAAGCTGGGTGGAGGAAGAGGCCTGGTGGGATGTGGATGCACATCTCGTCTTGTGGACATAATTCTGATGCATACATTTGGAAACCAGTCTATTCACAGGCAAAAGAGACAGAAAATGAGTCATAATAGGAATCAAAATGCACTGGAATCTACAAAGAACCTGCCGTGTTGCTATGTGATAGGAATGCTCCAACATGTACAGGGAATACAATGGAGGGAAGTTAGTAAACCTGCCCATCACTGCCAGCTATGGGTTATCTTCCATTTGCTGGTCCTCCAAGAAGTGTGAATTAGGCTCCTTTCCTATGAGACACTTCATGAGTCCCTCCTTTCCACTGCTGTCTTTGCTTCAAGCTCACTTGTTGCAAGAGCTTCCACACATTGTCTTCTGGTTCTTTATATATCAGGGATTAAAAGCTACAGAAATGCACTTGGTTGCTGAAGATTACACATTCTAAAAACATGGATTAGCTCCTCCATGCTCTTACCAAAAAGGAGACATCCTTACACACACAGCCTCCATCCAGACTCACTGCAGACCTCTCACACTTAACAAGGAACCCACATCCCCTAGCAACATCTTTGTACTCTTACACAGAATATTTTTTATAATGAAAACTCAAATTGCTACCATATAAGAGGCAAACGTTTCACCTACACCATCTCCTTGATCATTTAACACTTGATACCTAATACAGTAATGGCCTCTTTGCAGCTTAGAATTAACACTGCCAGAAAGAAAATTCAAGACAAACAAACAGTTTCCACAACATATGCTGAAAAGAGCAAGAGCCTACCCCTGCTACTTTTCATTTGCTGTTTTCATTGTTTGACATTTCTTTCTGCCAGGATTTTGGCATTATTTCATGGCTTGATTTGAAATATATTTAACATCAAGTGATTTGCAATGTCGTTTTCTATTTTACCAGAACTATGCTTGGGACTAATTCTACTCAAATTGAATTTACCCTTCTGCACTCAGTGCCAATGAATGGGCCTCTTGCAGACTCTCCTCTGACTGCAGTTTTAGGGCTGCAGATATATGCAGTGCCTGTTAAACACACAACTTAATGTATCACCAGTAAGCACAGTCTGCTGAAGGACAGTGTCAAACAGATGAGTTCTTGGTGCAATAAATACCTATATGGCACATAACACAGAAAAAATCCTTTACTCTGTGACTTAAATGTAACTAGTTCAGGTGTCTATCCAAAATGGGGCAGCTTCAGACAACAGCTGGGAGGACTGAACATCTGATTGTATCCATCTCTTCCAAACGTCAGATTCTGGGGGTAACTAAGGGACCCTCACCAGCACCTGCTCTGCTGTGGGGTTTTTTTAGCAGTCTGTGGAACAGGGTAAAAACAAGGCTATTGTGGAATCTGCTGTGAACAGGAGAAGGCACAGAGAAAAAGAAAAGCAGAGATATGAGGATGAAGAAAAATTTAAGAGTACACAGAATGCTATAAAAAGAGAAAATATTTTTCTACATGAACACTGAATAAACAACAATAAGAAGTTTAGCTCCTGCTAGAAGGCCTCTGTGAATCTTCCAGTGATGACAGTGGGCAGTTGCAATGGATTAGGAGGTATGTGGAGCACTCTCTGGTTTTATTTAGCAATGCTGCCTTCTTTAAACTGGGCCTGTACTTTCCACACAAGCCCCGTGAACAAGGTATCTCAGGGATTACATGAAGCTGGATGTGCCAGTGAAGAAACAGATACAGAACAATCACTGTAGCCATGAGAAACCCCTTACCCTGACAAATACATTATGCAATCATGAAAAACAGGGCTGAAAGAGTCTTCAGAACATGATTTACTCTGTCCTGTGTCCCTACAGCATAATCCAGCCTCACAAACTTAAGGGGGTGTTTGACCAATCTACTTCACAGGCTCCAGCAATTCCCCAGCATTTCCAGCAAGCTATTCAGTCATTTCACTTGACTTAGGAATTCTTTTCTTTATGTCTAACTTAAAAGCCCCTTAGCACAGCTTAGTCTGTTACATATTGTCCTGTCCAAACTGGACACGGAGAGGAGTCTGTTCTCTTGCCCTCCATAGCAACCTTTTATGTTTTTGCAGGCTGTCTCCACTCAGTCTTCTCTTGCCAGTGTTACACAGCTCTCATTATTCAAGTTTTTTTCTCATCAATCACGTTTTCCAGAGCTCTGATCTCTTCCCTCTGTCTCTCTTCTGAACTGTCTCCAGCAGTCTTTTTTCTGTGCTTTATACACCTTTTTTCTCCACACTTTTCACTATCAGATCCTGTTCTTTACAGCTGGTAGCAGATACAGACTTCTTTCTCTGAGAGCCAGCAGTACAATGGCAGGCAGATCCAGTTAAATCTTATCTGGATTAATTTATCCTTTTTCTTGGGTAAGACAGAGAATAATGAGATTAATGAACATTTGGCATGATCCAGTTTTGCTGTTGGTTTTTACTGGTCCATCAAACTGCCCTCTGAAAAATGCCTCGAAAGCCCAGAATGGAACTTAGCAAATGCACACATGCAGAGGTAAAGGTTGCCTCCACCAAGGTCCCCTCATACCAAAACACAACTTAGCAGCATAAAACGCTAAACAAAAACTCTGAGGAACATGCACATATTTGCACAATGTCCAGACTCTGGTGTTAGAGAAGTCTCAAAACTCTAATTAGGGCTGACTCTTCAGATCTACAGCCTTTTTTCTGCTGACCATCCCTGCCATCAAGAATATGGGAAAGGAATGAAGTCATTCTAGCATGCTGATCCAACCCATCCCATGGAACTGAGAGTAATTCATTAATCATATTGTCTCTGAGCCCAGTTCTGTTCCTGTCTGGTTGTCAGTCAGGAGTCTCTGCCACAGGCAGTGAAATGAAAAGCACTGCAAAACTAGTAAAAGCAAGATCAGAGTTAGGAAGTCTTCCAGAACTGAGTATCCAAAGATGCACACTGAATTCTGACATCTGCATTTTAACAACAGTGCTCGATTAGAGATACAAGGAGTGCAGCCAGGAACTCAGCAAATATTATTGACTAAACAAAGTGAACAGAGAGCCATGGAGAGAACAAACTTATATTCGGACTAGATTTGAGGGTCACAGAGGAAGTTCAGCTTGTTACAACTCTGGGCAAACACTCCATTCCTTTCCTTTCCTCTTTACCATCACCTTAGCACACTGCTAACCTTGATCATGTGCATTTTTATGTGACTTTGGTGCTGGGAAAAAAAGGCTGTTTAAGAGCTATGGAGACGAAAATGTTCACTGCACATCAAGTGTGGCCAAAAGGTGTGAGAGGTTCCCTAAATGTCAGGACCAAATGGTTATAGGAATTATTTCTAAGTGGGAAACAGACCTTGAGTGTGAAGTGACTGAGTTTGTGAATAGCAAGCATAGCACAGGAATAGAGTGAAACATCCAAAGACCACACAGTTTACAGGCTGAGCCCAGAAAGAATGCCAGTGTGCCTGTGCATTGTATTTCCTCTGGGATATCTCTGTCTAGTTTAACCACACACTGTTGGATCTTGAGTGCATCTTTTAACAAGACATCAAATCTCATAGTGGAATCTTTAAATGATGGAAATTGCTTCAGTAGCAGTTTGTTCCATGGTTCTCAGCATGAATTTTAAATAGCTTCAGCTTGTTTGACTTCAGTTCAGACACTGGGTCTCACATTATGACTTTGTGAGCTAGCTGAAAACACATGACATACCTGGTACTCTCTCCCTTTGTAGATAACTTCAGCCTCGGTTCCTTCCTTCACTGATTAACTGCTTTCTTCAATTTCTCACACTACAGTATATTCTCCAGATCATGAAGAGTTTGTGTGAATCTTCTCTTAAACACAGTTTTTCCAAGGAACCTTGTTAAATTGTCAACACTAGAAGAGCACAGTACTAGAATCAGTAACATAAGACAGCAGCATTGTTCTGCTACTTCTGCTTAATATGCGCCTAAACACAACTTCACGAATTTTAATGGTCTTTTAACGGGTCCTTTAGAACATCTTTAAGAGGTCCTTTAAGACTCTCAGCGTTTTCAGGAAGGGAGAAGTATAGTTATTCTGGTTTTGTGTGTGCGTGACTTTAATACAAGTGTCTGCTAAGAAACAGAATAAAGTCACCAAATTATACTACTGTGCCTCCGAAGTTAATGACCCAGAATGAGTTCTGCTGTCGATGGGCCTAACTCAATAGGCACCACTGAAAACAATGGAGTCCCCTAGTGTGTGACCAAAAAAGAAATAACAACTTTTTAAGGAATGTAGCAACTGCAGAAGCTCAGTAACCACTTATGAAACTGGGGGGCGGG
>WBNO01024075.1:324764-395444 GCA_013400575.1 Peucedramus taeniatus
CATTTGAATTTTTTGTTTACAGGCAAAAAGAGCTCCAGCAATAGATTCAGTGAGTGTGAGATTTCTGTTATTTTAATTAAGCCTTTCTTAAGTTTGCCTTGTTTGGTTTAGCACTAATTTTACAGAATAGATCTAAACCCTATGGCTAGGTTGGGAAAAAAAAAAAAAAGCAGAGAGGGAGTAACCAAAGCCATTTAAAAAATAAAGGAGCTGGAAGCTGAATGTGTGTGTCATCTGAGCCCCGTGCTAAGCCATGGTCTTTTACAGCTAAAATGATTGCTGACTGGACAGACTACAGCTCACAAAAATCCCTACTTACCTGGCAGAAATCCATGTGATCCTGAGCATGCTGACTAAGAAATTAGCTGAGATTAAGGGAGAGGAATGCAACCTCTGGAAGCTCCCAAAAAGAGAAAACCAAGAATTTTTTCCTTTTCATTGTCAGCAAGAGGGAAAACATGAGAAGAGCACAGCTCCAAAATCACTCCTTGTGATACGACAGAAGCAAGTCTCATGCATTATTTGCACTGCAAATCATCAGCAGTAGCTTTCCAGTAAGTAAAGCAAGGAAAGAAGACACAAGCAACAACCAAGCTGGGGCTCCTCACAGCATGCTGCAGGGATATCTGAGCTGGTGGGTTCTGCTCCCAAGTCCTGCAGGGGGGATCCAAGCCTGTCCCCAGTGGCTGGATCAGCCTGGGCTAGGCTGGCACAACTGCTCTCAGTGTGGTTCACAGGCCAGCCCAGGTCAGGCACTGCACTGTCAGCCACAGGCATTTTCACAGGGGAGATGCTTAGAAAGCACAAAGCTCTACTGAACCAGCTCATGTGCTGCAGAAATCAGTCTCATACAAGCAAGAGTGGCTTCCCAAAGCTCAAGCCTACTTGCCCTGTATGTCAGTGCATTTCCCTCTTTTAAGTCAGTGTGGAAAAGCAAAGTATCCTGTTTCTGTGAAACTGAACCCCAGCCATGTGTATACAGCTAATGACTGGTTACACCACCCATAATGAAAAGTCACGTTTTGCTAACTGCATAGAAAATAAACAAGCTGGAAAAGAAAACAATTACTGGCTTTGGTGGGAATCTCTCTTGACCTTCCTCCTGGGCTCAGACCCTTGATGACTGCTATGCACTACAGTCACATGTAGCATCTCCTTCAGGTTTGCTTTCCCTTTAAATCCATTGACATTTCTCCACTCTCTGCTGCAGAGAATCCAGAGCACTGGAATTACTGTGGTCTGCTCAGGATCATCCATGGCCTCTCTACTCTCACCTGACTGAAGTGCAGTCATGTCAAAGGACCTATGCCCAGCTTTTGCTTCTGAGGCACAGGTGATGTTTATCCAAAGCACACAGACATGCCATGGCAGAGGTGGAAGGGAACCTTGTGCCCTTCCTCCCCTCAGCATCAGAGAGGGGACCATCCTTTGTACATTCAGTGAGAACTTTCTACACCATAACCTGTTATTTATTAATATTGTCAAAGCACAAAGGATTATAATGCCATTGAAGTTTACTCTGCACAGGAATGACCAAAAATGTGGCTCCTGCCTCAGAAAGTTCACAGCCCAAGAGACTGACAGATGCAGGCAGCAGAGCACAAGGGAATGGTGAGGCAGTGCCACTCAGCACAGCAGCAATGCCCTTGGCACAACTGTAGCTAAAGGTCTCCATCTTTTGTCACAGGCCAAACACAGCATGTCCAACCTCTCCAAGTGCAGGAGACAATGGTGGGCTCAGGCCTGGCAGTGAGGACCAGCAGTTAATGGTTGGCAGGACAGGAAATAGGAAAAGGACCTTGAGAAGAGGCAGGGAGAGATCACACACACACCCCCCCCTCCATGGTCTGTCCCTGCAACAGAGAACCTCTCACACTTCCCCTCAGTACTGTCAGTAAATAAGGAAAGGAAGTTCTGCCTAAACATCCTACTGTGCAGTGATCTGCTTCTCTGTAGTCTAAGGCAAGCCCAGTGCCACAGCAATGTCTCCAGAGGTGACATGGTGGCCTGCACAACCCTCTCTTCCAGGGAATAGCTAATCAGTTACCTCAGCCACAGTTGGACTGGGACATTTTAAAGGGAGAAGTGGAGATAAGTGGGGGGGAAAAAAAAAAAAAAAGGGAAAAAAAAAAAAGAGAAAAAGGGACTTACACTGACAAGTGGGTGGTGGGGATAATGACCCCAGTCAGAGTCCTTGTGTTCTTATAAAAAAGTCTCGACAAACCCCAGCATCTGGTAGTTCAGCTGTGGGTTTCCACTGTTTATTTTTCTATTCCAGTGCTCTCATCCCTATGCATTGCCTGTGCCTGGCTCTGTTATAAGCATTCCAAGCTACAGAGCATAATTGAAAGAATAAAAACCCCAGGCTCAGCATCAGGCACATGCAGAAACAAATGAAACTGCTTAAATCCTTCCTTATATTGATGAAAACACAGGCAATAATCCCCCAACACCAGTCTGAGGCGAGTGCAAACCAAGAGTGTGAGCCTCAGCAGGCTCCTCTGAACTGGTGACTGCACACATCAACACCAGGTTATTCTGCTCTAAGCAGAGACAATCATGACAAACCCTGTCACAGGGAGAAGAACTTACTCCAGTGAACTGTCCAAAGGATGATCCTGATTCATTTCTCTCTAAATTTCAAAGAGCTTAGTTCTTTCTCTGTGTCTCCTCACCCTCTTCACCTTCACACTCAATCTGGTTTGTAATCTCAATTACAAATCCAAACATAACATAATTATTCTGCTTCTACTGACAACTGTCTGCCTACCAGCACTTAAAAAATTCAGTCTCTGGCATTGCTTAATAGATGGTAAATCATCACAGGCAGCTCCCACCAGCTGCACCTTCAGTTTGCCTTTCTTTCACTCTTACTTTGAACAGTCCCTGCCAGGAGGTCTTCATAACAGAGGTTCCACCTCTGACTTGGAGCTCACGACCCTCACTCCACTTCCAGGCCTTTTTGCAGACTATTCCTAAGGCATTTCTCATCTACCTGCACCATTAGAAGATCCACCCAGCTTCCCTTACCCTGTGTTTCTAATACATCTCTTATGAGCTTTACTCATGCAATATTCCCTTACTGATAATCATCCAGGCTAGTGCAGGAAAAGAACTAATACACAGTGACAGTAAGGTGAAAACATGCAAGATGGGGAAGGGCTGATGGAGCTGTGATAAAAACGAACCTATGCAGCTGTGATTAAAAGCCACAGGTACTACAGGGGACCCTGAAGCTCTACTTGGTCTACTTGGCCAAGATTTCTCTCTTGCCCTCTCTCAGAGCTGCACCACTGGTGAAGGTCTCACCTGATGCTGAGCTCCATCATGCTGGAGCACCCCTCCATCTGCAATCCCTCTCTTCCCACTATTCCAGCACAGGTCAGAGTCAGGAAAGTGCTCAGTGCCTGAAAGAGAGGTTGGAGAAAAGCCCAAAGCTGAGGATTGGGGCACAGGGAGAGCAGGAAGCTCTGTCAGCCCCAGAGATGCTCTGCACTCTGTGCCAGGCCTGAGGGGGCTGTTAATGCCCCATCTGCAGGAATTCAACCTCTGAGAGTAATTTTAAACAAAATCTTTTGAGAAATGGCCCATCTTTCAGTCTAGGGAAACCATGTTCTGCATCTAATCACCAAGGCCACTGGAGCTGCTAACTGTAATTGGTGATAATCACACGAGAATGTTACTCTGTGACAATTCATTTTCTGTAATTATTACTCTATTCTTCTAAGTTACCTAAATGCTGTGCTTACAGCTACAACAAGAACATTCCCATTGCCAGCTCTCAAATTGTTTTCACTTTGAGAGATGCATAATATTGAAAGCAGATGTACCAACTTGAACCTTTTTTTCTGCAACATACTGTAAATGTTTTTAAAATGTGACTCTGGTACAATGCATGTCAAACAGTTGAATTCAAGGTAAAAAGCGCTGCCAAAACCAGAAGACAAATGAAGTTTAAAATCAGTTTTGACAGATAAAATGGAGACACTTTGAAGCCATAAATCAGATGGCCAGTCTCTAGGAAGTCAATAATGAATGTATCTTTTCTCTGTATTTATTATCCTGAAGATATACAGAAAAACAGGCTGACAGCAAAAAAGCAAATTTGTACCTCAATGTCTAAAATACTTTACCCAAGTGGCAGTGGAGATATGAGCAAGTTCATCTCCCAGTATTTGCCTGTTCTGAAGACAGATGAAAGGCTAATATTTGTACATCTCAGTATTCAGAATCATTGTCTAAAATAAACATTTCAGCCTGATCCACTTTCTATAAAGCGCAAACCCACATTCACAAACCAGCAGATATCTGGATTATATTTTTTAACATTCATTATGAGCAAATCATTGACTGTTTCAAATAGGGTTTTTTTTTTTGTGGACTTGTGTTCCAGGAAAGAAAGGACACAAGGAAATGAATTTTGCTTGTAAAACCTTTTTCTACCTTTTGTACAATCTGGTTGGTTATATTGGGCCAACCTCTTCACATGTAAAATGATGCATGCAAATAAAATCAAACCAAAACAAAGAAGGCAAAGCAAAATGTTTTCCAAGTTCTGCAATAGAGTGCTTACAGTGTTTATACAAATAGTAAAGTCTGGCTAAAACAAGCATCTGACAGCTCTGTGCTGCTTTCAGACACATGACTCCTATTTGCCATTTATGCCATGGAGGCCGAACTGGGTGCCCAGGCAGAGCCCCAGTGAAATCCCTGGGGCAATGCATGAATACAGAGTTTTACTTGCACTCATGCCACTGCTAGATTAGATCTTGTGTGTTGTGCACTCCACTCCATGCTCACTCAACACGCTCCTTCTGAAGCCGAGCAGATCTTTATATAAACTGTCCTGGAGGAATTAGTGACTAAAGAATACATAATAAACAAAGGCCCAAGAAACTGGTGCACTGAAAAATAACTTTCAATTATAAATTATACTCTCAATCTGCTGCCACACATTCTGTTTGGACACCAATGAACTCCCTGAAGAGAGTGAAGTCTCCCAAAATGGATTCCCCAACACTGGTCACTTTTAAGATGCAGCTGGCGCTAGGTCATCTTGTCTATATTGGATATCAGGAAAAATTCTTCCACCAAAAGGGTTGTTAAGCATTGAACATGATGCCCAGAAAAGCACTGGAGTCACCATACCTGGAGGAATTGAAAAGCTGTGTAGATGTGGTGCTTAAGGACATGGGTTAATGGTGGACTCAGCAGGGCTGGGTTAAAGTTGGATCTTAAGAAGTCTTTTCCTACCTAAACAATCCTATGATTCTTTGAGCATGCTCTTGCCAAAGCAAGAGCAAAAAATGCTTGCCAAAAATGTCTGGACCAGATGACCCATGATGTTCCTTCCACCCTGGTATTCCATGACTCAAAATGCAGCACCTGATAGTAAACTCAGCAATTTAATTTAATGAGGAAGTCTCCAAAGGCTGCAGGAGAAATAGCTGTCACAGCAGCCTCCTAAATTGTCAAGTCAGAAGGGAAAAGACTGGATTTGCACATAAATCCATCAATATGAATGTGCCAATGCAAACATTAGCATGTGGGGATACCTCATGGATTCAGGACACTCTGTAGAGATTAATACCATTACCACAATCTAGACATAGGGGAAAGTAAGACTTTCTTCAAATAAGCTTGATATTGATTCATGAAAATGATTCTGCCATTTGTCTGAAATCCCTATTCCAAGTTTTAGATCATCTGTAAAAAACTAAAATCAGTACTAATCATTAAATCTTACCAGACTATCTTGGAAATCAAGATTTTGAATTAAAACAGGCAACATTTTCTTTTAGCTGCTTAAGATCCCAGCTCTCCTTTTAAGTGATCTCATGCATTAGTTACTCTGAACTGCTTTTTACAAACACCCAGCCACACGAGGCAGTGAGGAGCCTTTCACCAGCAGCTGGCTCCAGCAAACATCCATCCTCTGCAAGAGGACTTTGCATCCTCTGAAAGGCCATCCACAGCCAGTATCTATTACAGTACCTATTATCTCTCTTTGCTTTGGCCATGACATAAGGTGGTGTTGGTTCTTCTCCCAGCACAGGGCAATGGACATCAGGGATTACCTCAAATCAGTATGCACCATCACTGGCTCTGGTAATTACTGCCAAATTCTCCTAATCCACAGAGATTAGCATTTAAATGACAGATGCTTGAGTTTTAATCCTATCACACACATCTCTATGTCAGTTCCTTTGGAATTCAACAAAATGCCATGAGGCTTGTGAAAGTCACTACATAAATCATCTGGAAGAGGGGGGAAGACACTCAACACTGGGACAAGGAGAACTTGTTTTCTTAGTAAAACAGCATTTTCCATAGTTCCTGGTACCACATTCTCCCATTCCTTTGGATATTATGTTTAAAACACAGCTAAGATTTTTGTCAATGCCAGGTTTTCCTTTGTGAGTTCTTATCCTACAATTTGTGCTATTTTATGGATCGCTGAGCTGCTGTTCACAAAACCAGCCCTGAACAATATGCTTTGTAAAATGAAAAGAACACCCAAAGCAACACATTCATCACAAGATCCTGCACCTTGCCCACAAAACACTGCAAGTACATGGGAGCATGTGGAAGGCAGCAGGGCCCCATTTCATTAGTTCCAAAATTAATCACTCTTCAACATGGAAACCTGTTGGTTTAAGCTATTTTATAGATACAGCAGTCAAAGGCAAAACAGGGAACAAGAAGTGTTCCCTCTCTAAACACTGTTGCTTAGAAACCCTGTATTTTTAAAACCCTAGCACTCTAAATTCAGCATTGCCTGTCAGGATGGGATTTCAGCACAAAACATGAAGGCATTTTGAGGCCAGTTTCCTAATTTGCACTGTACCATATACAGAGTTCTTTTTCATAGCAATACAGTGACACTATCAATTGGGATAAGGAGACAAGAAACTGAGTACTTGTTCATTATTCATATTGCCATCTTGCCCGAAATCTCTGCCATAAAGTCAATTTTCTTTTGCTAGTGATGTGCAAACAAAACAAGACAGAAAAGCCTTGACCTCACACAATGTACAGAATAGGACATTAAAAAGGATACAAAGGAAAATGCATTTGAAAAATAACATAAGCACAAAATTTAAAATATTAAATAAATAATAAAATTAACCAAAAATTAACTGCAGTTATTTGGTTTTGCTAGAATAATTTGAAGTACATCCTCTGTTCTTAGAAAAAACAAATGGCACAAATGTAGTACACTCTGCTAAGTTGTACCTGACAGCTCACAGGATGCTGCTGAAGCACAGACACATCTGTTTGTAGTGTCTTTGTTGTATTCTCTACATCCTGCTGCAGTGCTTCCTTGCCTATTAGATTTTTAAAGTTTAGAAGTTTTCTTATTTAGAAGACCCTTCAATTCAAGCAGTCTGGGATGCACAAAGGAAAAAGTGATTTTTATAAAATTAAACATTGTTTTTCCAAGACAACTGTATTTTTACAGAGATATGCAAACATCTGGGGATGAGATTTACACTGATAATGAAGTTTTGTAAAAGAGAAACACTGGACAAAGTTCCCTCTGAAAAACAAGAATGTGAGGCATAATCAAGAAGTTAATTCTGAGCTCTCAGTGACTTAATCTCCATGTTTTTTATTAGAAACTAATTAGGAACGGTAATTTAAAATACTTAACAAATCAATCCTGACCTTGCAACCAAAACCTTATCTAAAGTCTGCGAGTTTTTTATCTAAGAAACAACAAAATCAGAACTACAGGGACTGGGTTTTCATTCTTTGAATCTTACCTTGACAACATCTATTTTAATTATCCCTATTTTCCCTCAGGCACTACACCCACCACAGACCTTTGGTCACATCCCAGCAACATTTCACCCCCTGTAGCTCTCTGTGCAGCAGGCCAGGTTGTGCTGTAGAATGTGTACAATATTCCTAGCCCTAAAGGATGCACTGCTCTCACAAGGATAAACTCATCTCTACCTATAAATGTCCCTTCTCCTCCTAACCCAAAGGGATGGCAGGGCTGCTGTCTTGCCAGAAAAACATTACGTCTCCAAGCTGACACTGACTATGACCCTGACCCTCTAAGGCATGTTACATCTTGTTCTCCAGCCATCAAATTTTAATGTCTCTTGTGTAATTCACAAAACAGTGATGCTTGCAGGAGATACCAAAGGCCACGGTTTTATTGCAGTGTGACGTACCCTGAAATCAATGGTGGGGCCTCAGCTTAAACAAAACAATACTCTTTTACATATAGTTTATAGGGTTTAGCACAGGGGCTCTTACTTTACATGAGTGTGCAGTGTACCATGCACATTTCTGAGCGTTTCACTGCTAAAAGTTTCCCAACGATTCTCCACTGAAATGCTGGTGTTTACACAAACAGAACAATGCAAAAAAAAAAAAAAATCTGCAAGACAAAGTCTGTCTTCGTTCTGCTGCAACAACAGTCATCACCACTGTGGGGTTTTAATTCTCTCTCCACTGGTGAAGTGCTTGAGACTTCTCTGTTGATTCTTTAATAAGGATACTGGAAGATAAATTTACAATCAGTCAAGGCAGTCCTTAATATTATCAGGCTATTTTTCTGAGAAAGGTCAGCTGAGTTATCTGAATCTAATCTTTTCAGGAAGATTGCAGATTGGCTCAGTGACCAGAGTAAGGGTTTGTGTAATGATTGCCTTTTATTGAAAGCAAGTGGCAACAATGGACTCGTATATAAATGTAACAAAATGCAAAATAAAAAGAACACATCGTGCCAGAAATTACTTATTTTCACTTAGGTTTTCATCCTGCCAACTTTTTAGTAGCTTGGATAAGGCTGAAGATTTATTTTTTTATTAACTCAGTTGAAGTTTAGCAGAGACTAAGTTTTTTTAACACAGTCAAATTTTCTTGAAAAGATACTTTATGTGGAGAAAAACGATTGCTAATTCTCCAAATATTTTTAAAATCTTCAAACCCATTCAATTCTTTGCCAAAGCCATTGGACCCAGAAGTTCCTCAAATGCATCAGTACTGTCGCTGTCCTAACACATGCTTTGAACTTGACAGGACTTGCAAGCACATCAGCATTGAACAGTCAGGTTTGGTGGGAAATTTAAGTCTCAGGCACCAGGAAATGGTTCAGACACCCAGCAAGCTCCACGTCCCACTGCCATTGGTGCCTTCTGGATGCTCCTGGATGGAATTAGTGTTATTAGATGGTAGGATACCAATTCTTGATCTAAACAGCAAACAGAGGCCCTGCTTATACAAAGTGCATGCATGTGAAAGCACAATTAAGTACTATTTTCAAAAATTAGCTTTTAAACAGCAAGTACTAACTGCAATTCTGAAAGAGTGCACTCCTTTGTAAGAAGAAACAAATAAAACTACTGTAGGATTGCTTTAATTCATGACATTACAGGAGCAAGAAACAACCTCTCTCTCAGTGAACTACACCCAACAGAACAGGAAAGCAAAAGGCATCACAGGCTGTTCAAACTGCAAGTTCTGTAAACGTGACTGTCCAGTACTAACTCCAGCAGAGACAGATTCCAGCAACATGAAATAAACTGTACAAATTCCTCTAAGTTTCACTGCATCACCTCAATGCAGGGAACACCCGTATATGCCAAATAACAAAAATGACAGATAGGACTGATGTGTTTTCAGGGGTTAATGGAACTCATCTTCCACATAGTCCATATATTTTACTGTCAACAACGGCCCTTTACTGTCTGAATCTTTCAGGCCTCCCTATCAACACTTCCATCAACACTTCCATCACAGCTGATGTATTTTACTGTTGTTTTCTTAGGACATCTTAATTAAGGTAATGTTAGGACATTTTTAGCTTTTTCTTCAACAGTATATGATTTATCTTCAAAGACTGTGGTGCCTATGTCTACTTGAAGGCCTGGAAGGTGGATGGTCCTTGGATTAGAGCAAAGACTGAAACACTGGAGCTGATAATTCCCATTTTAAATGGCCCTTAGGTAAGTCATTGAGTTCAGCCTGCACTTTATGGTTTTCTGGTAAAATGGGAGTAACAGCATTTCTGTATCTCACAGGGATACTAACAAAATAAAAATATTAAAGACCGAGAGATACCCGAGTTCTGCAGGACCATACAATCACCCTACATAGAGAACTTACTGTCAAAACATTGCTGTCTGGCCACCCCCATTTCAATGCTTTGAAATGTATTCTCTGTATTCAGAAAATACAGAAAATGTATTTTCTGGCAAGACCTAATATGAAGCCTTCACCAGAAGTCTCTTAAAATATAGTCAGAGAGCACAGGGGGGATTGCATGATCTTTGTCAGGAAGAAGTCTGAGTAATTCAAACAGGCTCCAGAATTGCAGAGGCATATATATTTTGGGATACTCACTGGAGCTAAGCCTGAACTCTAAACCTCCTAAGCCTTTGCTGTCACTGCCAGACAGGAGGAAGCTTCATGGTTAATTTTAGAGCTCAGGACAGGATCTTCAGAAGCATCCCAAGGAATCATCAATGCAAGTGTCCCTCACAGACATGCCTCCTAACAAATCAACTGGTGCAAAGGGAAAGGGAGAAAGAAAGCTCTTTTGAGTAGGCTGCTGTACCTTTTACAATCTGTCTTCATTTCTGGCAAATTAGCTCAGACTGCACTGAAAGACCCATTCCCCAACAGATCACCGACTGGAGAAAGGACAGGTACTCAGAGCCTTGCCAGAGCACATTTCAGTGAGGCTTTCTGGGGCAAGTAAGTTAAATTTAGCATTCAGAGGATAGAAAAATTGAAAAATCCTTTCTGAGAATTAGGGTTTCGATGGAAATGAAGTAATAGCTCAAGCCAAGGAGCAGCCAGAAATCAGGCACAGTGCAGTTAGCCCAAGGCTCAATCAAATCTGAGATCTGGCTCCATGCAGAAGTCCAGCTTTAGACAATAACACCTTTTCTTGTAGTATCAGATTTCAGTCACTTCCCAGTCACCTTCAATTGTGGCCTAGTCACATTTTCACCATTGCACTGACAGAGAAAAACAACAGAAAGGGACAAAAGCAAGAAAACGAAGAGGAGCCCTGGAGTCCCTGTCACCACTTTCTCCCTCCCTTTCCCCAGCCCGTTTGCTGTTGGGTCATCCCAACCCTCCCATCCCATCCCTCACACCCTTATTTCCAAGGCCTCAAGGCCTGTCATCACCAGGGAGGCAAACTGGCACATCCAGCCTGCCTTGGGAATCTGGGATGTTTGCAGTTTCCACATCCATCCCAAAGACTGCTGCCAGCAGATCCTCACAGGAAGCAGGAATGGCTGAGGATACATCCTGCTCCAAGACTAAGGATATGCCCAGGCCAGGGTCTCTCATCACGAAGCTGCCAACAATCCTTTACTGTTCTGGATTCCAGCTCAGGAGAAAGCCAAACACCTCACTCAAACACAGTTTTTGGCCAGGACTGGGTGGAGAGATCTTCAACATGGCTGATATTAGAGTAGGTGGGAAGAGAGCTTTGTCCAGACTCCACTGGAGATTTGGCAGTGCTCATGGAACAAAAACATCTGAAAGAAAATACTTGCTTAAAAAGGAAGACACCTTTCTTCCCCTTTCAGTTCGAAACTTGCTGCTTCATCCAGTTTAGAGGACTTATGTGATTTCAGGGTTAGCACTGAGTTTCAGATCCTCCATTCTTCTGGAGAAACACCATAAGGAAATCAGCCAGTCAAATCAACAGAACCCAAACCTTCAGAGAACTTGCTAATTTTTTTCTTCTTCTTTCTGAGCACTCAGTAAAGGAAAAGAAAGATTATTTTTCTGAGGGGAATGCTGTCATTTGAGCATGGAAATTAAATTGTCAAATTTTTATGCTACCAGAAATTCTCTCAGGAAGGTTATTTTCTTCAATAGAACAGCAAGAGCAGTTTTGAACTTCCAAGGAAACTAACAGGGAGATACCAAAATGCTCTGAGGTCAGAAATAAATGAAGAAGATTAAACAGGTTTTGATTTCTTTTTGAACTAAAAAAAAAAATTACTATATTTAAAGTGAAAGGAAACTCAAAAGATCCAGAATTCCACCACACTGCAAGGTGGCAAGTTTCTACTTATCAACCACTTCATACTGTCTCATACAGGCAACTTTCCTGAACTAAGTGCAACCTAATTTGAGGAAGCTCTCCTTTCAGAAAAGAGAGCTGAAGTACCTTCCACTGACAAGAGGTGCTGCAGGGAAAGACTGTGCATGTGGTTACTCACAAGTGAGCAAATGACACGAGGTGATTTGTTACTCTCTAGTAATTTATCCTGATGCCAAAGCCCTGAGGCCCAGTGCCTCCATGAACACATCTGCTCCTATCCATGGGCTCTTTAAAAGAGCCGAAACATCAACACAATAGTAATTTGTCTCCTAGTAGGACCAGAGACATTTATGCACCTCAGGAGCAATGACTGTACACATGGAATGGATATTCTTGGAAAACCTGTAAAGTTCAGAGAAAATCTTGGGTAGGAAATACTGTCTGTCCTGCCATTCTCATGCTGTGCTGTGTGAGACTGCCTGACTTACCCAGGATGGCTCTGTGGATCCAGTTGATCAGAACACAGATCCCCAGAACTTCTGTTGGTGCCTAACTTGTCCTCCATCTACTGACACACAGCACAGCCCAGTCAAATCCTGCTGCTGGGAGATCATGGGGCAGTTTCTCAGCTCATGCCAGTCACCAAAACTCCAGCACTGACTCCAGTTCCTTTTGAAAACCACTCAATTTTAGGGCCAATGAATAACAGCTTTCATCTCCTATCTGCTTGTTGCAGTTTCATGTGGCTCCTGACTGCTCAATTCTGTGATTTCACTGGAATCTCCATTAGATCCAGACTGACCTGAAGGGTCATACACTACCAATCAGCCAAAACCGAAGCCCTGAATCAAATAAAACAACCATTTTTTAAAAGCAAGGACAGGTTTGCTTACCCAAGTTCAGACAGAAATATAAGCTCTTCACATTCCAGGACAGCCTCTTAGTATTTTCCATTTTCATTTACATACCTTATAAAAATAGCCAACATTTCATGATATATACTCACAGAAGTTAGTCCCTGAGGACAGATGCAATTTTTGTTTACATGGAAAACCTGTCATAGGCATTAAGGGATATACGAGCGTTACTGTTAGCTATTTGAATTGTGTCCAAAGAAAAAAATTAACTCTGTAATTAAAAAAACAAATCCTGCCTGAGGCTAGGCAAGGAAACCAAGAAACAGTGGAGTAGATGCTCTGTACTGGGGAAAGAAGCACACTGTTCAGCGTGGCATCTGGCAGAGCCTTGATAAGCACAGAATGGAACTGCGTAGAGAAAAGGGAAAAAAAATTCCAAACTCTCCAGGGAAAGCAGTAAAACCCACGAAGAACAAAATGTGCCCTTGAACTCAGCGCAGTTTAAGTGCTCCTTCTAACATCCAGTCTTCCATGAGTAAATCCCTCAGAGACAAACTCACTCCAGAGCCCAACTCAGCTTTCACACTTCTCCAGAGAGTTCCATCACCGGTGTAACACGATGGTGCTTTCCTTCCTGCACAGTACCAACAATTCCCAGCACTTACTAATGACAACAGCAAAGTCACTACCACTTTGTGGCAAATCCTGATCAATCCTGCAGCTCCACTGGAGCAGCTGCTGTAGAACATCTTACAAAATCTAAGAATACCAGCAAATGCCCTCCTCTGCACTTCCGGAATCATTTTAATATAAATAAAAACAAGTTAAAGAGTCCTTGATATCAGCAAAACTTTTTAAACGCATGGTAGCTTCTGGATGAACTTGAGAAACTTGTGATGCAAAAAAATGCGAACCATCTTCCCTCCCCATTAAGTAATCTATTTAGCATCTAAAAAAGAGCCTTGATATCTCACTCACCATACTCTTGACTTCCTTACAGGTCATAAAATATGTTTCCTTCCAAGACAGGACTGGCCCAACCAAAATACTTTTGTAAGCAAAATGTGACAGTATGAGATCTCTAAATATGAAAAGCTATTCCAGCAGAGTCTGCTAATGCACAGAAATATCAGCGTTCTGCCCTGCTTTATATGGAACTCCTTGACAGACCCTCTGTAACTCAAAAAACAGAATAAAATAATTTATGTTCCTTGTGTATCTATTGGCAATAATACTTACACAATTTTAATGAATTTGCTGGTAAATCAATAGCTCTGTTTCTGTTCTGCATTACAAGTATTACTGCATGTCAAATAAATCATTGTAATGAAGTTTGATGAGCAAAGGGTTTGATGGTGGTGTTCCATAATTATAAACATCAGCAGCAAGACTTTTTCAAATCATGAAAGGAAAAGTGCTTTGATGATTGCAAGTAAATTCCCTGATTAAAATTACTTTAGACGTTTCAGGCAATGGAAGTCTTCAAATCTGGCCCTGACCTTTGCTCTTCAAAATACATCTCTTCATTAGTAAATTGCATTACGTTTAATCATCAAATAATAAAGACACTGAACATCACAAAAGCCACAGTACACAGTTGATTTATTTATGCAAATTTTAGAGATGCAGTTGCTTGAGCCATTTTAAAGGTATCCAACTTCTAAGGAAAGAAAAAGCTGCATCAACCTGATGGAAGTATTTGCTGCCTTCATATGGAAAGAATCAAAGGACTGAAGAACTAAAGTATCAGCTGGAACAGACACCACATTATCGAGACTATAAAACATGACTTATTTTCAAGTTTCTTCTTGACACAAGCGTTAAATTTAAAACTACAGCTAACACCGGGTCAGGTGCAGGACTCAAGAGAAGTAAGAATCACCTTCACCATTTCTACATTTTTTCAGCAGATTCCTCCTATCTCCATATCAAACAACTCCCTCAATGTCTTCCACGCATGAAGAAACCAACTGACCCAACTAAATAGGTCTTGCTGTGAACTGTAAACAATTTAGGTGTTCCCATCAAAGAATAATAGCAAACAAACCTGGACAGTAACATCAGAACAGATGTGCAAATTGCCTGCTTGGAAATGAATAGGGTTTACATCATTATCCAACAGAAAAAATGGGCTTTTACAGGAGAAATCGTCTTTTTTTTGGTCACTCCTTAACATCCTGAAATACTTCTATGTATTCTCAGCTATTATGTTTATTGTTCTTGGTTACAACAATACATTCCAACTACACACCAAAGACATTTTCCCAAACTCACAGTAACATGAAACATTCCCACTGCTCCTCCCTCCTTGTGTTTGTCACGCCTCTAAGCTTGCAGGGTGTAACTCTTGAGGACCTTTTGGAAAAGGCATACCAAAAGAGTTGGTATTTCCAATCTTCCCAAGATTGAGCATGAGATTTCAAGGATGTGATAAATGGCACGTGCTGGGAAGTAGCTGCCCTCTGCTGCATTAGCTCAACTGGCACCTACACAGGCTCAAAGAATTGGGAGCAACAGAAACCTAATGAAAAGACCTGCATTTAGGAATATCTTCTCCTCCACCTTCCTGATCCACAAAGGCAGTACAGGATCAGTACTCCTCTGGTTTTGTACCTTTCTTACAGATCCCTCTGAGATGTGGGCAAACACAAGAGCAAATCTCTCCTGAAAGCAGCCTTATAAACACCGTGATGACAGAGGAATGCTCCCCAAAGCAAAGCTTGGAAGGAGAATGCAGCATTCCTGCTGAACAGTGAGAAAGGGATCCAGGGATCTTTCTTCACTAACCGTAAGCCTGAGAGAAATAACAAGCTATGAGAAAATGCAGTTGCATATAAATGACAATCTCTATCCTCTATCATACATGAGTACCCCCACTCTGAGCATAACCAAGGTTACAGGACATCTGCAGTGGTGTGACTTAGGCCACCTCCAAGAGCCCTGGGCCTGTGTGCCATCCCCACTGGGACTCCCTCTAGCCTGGTGTGTGCTTCTCTGTGCCTGTGGCTAATCCATAAATCTCATCTCCTCATGCCCTGCCTGAAGTTGGCTCTCTGCACACAGACCCAAGTGAAGGATGTTTTGGGGAGCCCAAAATCTGGGTTCTGACAAGGCAGCTGAATGTTAAACACACACTGAATCCCAGAGGGGGAAGAGTGTGACTCTGGGAGCAATTAACTGCCATGTACAAGAGTGTAACTCCCAGAAGGGAAGGGACTGCTTCACTTACAGCAAACAGGACTGGTGTTGTGTGTACATCAGTGCATTACAGAACCTACCATAAATCATCCTAAAAGCAGCTGCATTTGTGGGAGGTACTTGTGGCATGTCACCTCTGGGTTAGTCCCAACCTCTGCCAGTAACAGGGAAATCCTAAAGTTTTTCTGAGGTGGTTCCCAAGGACATTTTGGTACCTAACCCAGGGGTATCCACTGCCTTGTGCAGTCCCAGGGAGTAGGAGGGTGGCCAGTGCCCACGTGTATCCACCCCAAGGCTTTCCGTTCACCTTCCTGAAGTTGTGCAATTCTGACTGGAACTCATCACAGCCTCTTGTGCACTGCTTCCAACATCCAGAATCGTTTTAAGTAGCACCCAAAAGTTAGCCAAGTGAGCTAACATTTTCCTTTGAACCCAGGAGCCTTTAGAAAGGTCAGTAAATTTTTATACAGTATAGAAGCGTGGTGTGCTTGCTACTTAACAATCCAGTTCTGTGCTGGATCTGTCACCACTACAGTAAAAAGTTTAAGTGTATCGTGTGCTTATAATAAATACTTTGCACAAAATTATTCATTCCACAGATGGACAAAAGGGACTTTAATGCTTACTTTGTTTGCAGAATGCTATATAAACCCTGCTAGTTACAAGCAAGAATATGGAAGCCGTTTTGTTCTATTAAATAAAGGAAACAAGGTTCACGTTTTAAAATTAATTCAATGAAAACTATTAAGCAGCTGGCTGCGAATGCTTTGGGAATTTATATATACACACAGACATATACATTTTTACCTGATACTAATTTCCCTCCCCCCTTGCCTCTTAAACAAACACACTGTTAACCACATCATTCCCAAGGAGTTCTGCAAGGGGAGAGCTCCAAGTGAAGATGGCACAGCAACATTCATTACCCAAATATTGCAGCCCTGCCACATCTTCCAGCAGGCACAAAGGCAGGGTGAGCCAGAGGGGTTTTCTGCCAGCAGATGCAATTTGATCTCTCCCATAGTCATGCTGGTTTAATACTAATAGCTGAGGAGGAACAGCCACAGCCCTCTTGTCTCTTGGTAGTATCAGCATCACTTTGGGGATTAGTGCAGACTTCTGGCAAAGGAGTGATTTCTGAGAGTTTGTCTGTACTGGGCTTTGCCTTGACTTCAGTTCCCTTTGCTGGCTTCAGGGCAGCTGAGCTTTTGTCCTGAGCTGAGAACAACCTGACAACCCCACGCCTTCTGCAGCCTGCTGTGAGCTTACAACACAAACCTAACCAAGAATTTTAACTGCTCCTTCCCCAAGCTTCTCAACTTTCCAAGAGCAAAGGTGCTGGCCTGAAGGTGCAATTTCCCTTTGTGATTACAGACTCTCTTTTTCCCCTCAACCACCTCTTTAGTTTTCCTACTTAACACCAAGCAAGATGTGTGATAACATTAGTCCTAAACATCCCCACAGCAACTGGGTGAGGCCACAAATGACAGGCTGAGCATCCAACTCACAAGAAAGTTGAGGGTTTGAGGAGAAAAGAGCTTCAGTTTATATAAAGCCAATTGTTTATCAAGAACCACAAACCAAAGCGACAGGAAAAAATATTAGAAAAAAAATAATGCATATAATTAGGAAATGTCACTGGTTTCTAAAACACTTTCATAGAACTTTATGTATCTATGTTTCTCTGAGCTTCCAACAACATATTTCTAATCTGTCACAGCACAAGTCACACATCATAAAAAGTAATAATAACATGGCTGGAGTCAGAGATCCCTGCACCACTCACAGCTACCCTACTGAGGAGCTTTTTACTCTCTCAGATGGTGCTTCCCATGGCTCCTGTATCTCTCAGAGCTTCATACTAACTCCAGATACAAATTCTGACTTAAATTAAGATGCTTGTATCAGGATGATAATTATGCATTGAGAACTGTAAGGATAATATATCAAATCTTTTAGCTGGCATGTTTTATTCTACAGCTTCATCCCTAATTTCCTCTAATGACCTGTTTACTCTCTGGATTGTGTATAGGCCACAATGGTTTAAATTACTCACCTGCTTGCACTTAAGCATTTGGCTTCTATAAAATTATAGGTAAGTGAAATGCAAATGTACTTTCCAATGATCAATGCCATCCGTGTCAAAATCTCAGCTGGGTAAACACAGTTCAGGCACACAGATTTATGCCACCTTTAACAGAACCATTTGGTGAAGATCTGTGAAAACCTCTAACAGAGATGTTAGTTTTTACTCCTGGCTTTATCCAACAGAGTTTTTAGCACAGAAATCTTCCAAGATGTATTTTGAAGCTCAGACTACTAAGCCACATGAATATCTTTAATGGCAACACAGCAACCTTTCTGTGTAGTCACATTAAAAGCAGCAGGATATGGTTTTAGTTCAACTAGCTTGAGCAAATGCAACATTTGGGTAACTGCAAAATTCAGCTCATCTGATTTCATCAGTAGCTCAGGAGTTCTCACAGCAACATCAACACCTGCAATTCTCAGGTGTACAGTGGGAGATCAAGGCTATACTCCAGGTTATTTTGCTCCATCTTGCTGGAGCACCTTGACTCCAGAAACTTCTGCCTGGAGAATCCCTAAGAGTCATACATATGCACAATCACACAACGTTTCAGCATAGATTGTCTGTGATCTTACTGAGATACAGCTTAGGATCCAAATAAAACTGAATTAGCACATCCAGGGAAGCTTCCCAGCAACAACAGATTTACTTACCAAAATTACAACAAAGCCCAAGCATTTGAAAGCCAGACTAGTTCAGTAAGACCATTAGGAATTTTTCACTACCCATAGGATAAGCATCCTGTTCTTATCTAAATCATACAGTATTTTAAGTGATGCTCTTTTTTCTGCAGTAACCACATGTGGCAAACCTGAGAGATGCCCTTCAGCACACAAGATACATCAGTAGTTTAACTTCATGATACAAAATGGCAGGGAGAAGCAAATAAAGGAGAAAGAACAAGAGAACTATTGTTAGGATGATTTAGCTATTCAGAGAAAGAGAAAGAAAATTCAAGCATGTTTTCTTATGAAATAACAGTAACAATTGGCTTTGTCAGCTAATTCCCTACAGGTTTTATTGGTCTCCAATAGAGCCTTAGATGAAGAGCATCATGCAGATGAACTCAGTGAGTTGGCATGTGTTTGGGAAATCCAGCAGAAGGAAGGGAGATGTTGTTTGAGAGAGGAAAATTAGTGTGTGAAGGCACAACAGAGGGAACAAGGGGATAACAGGATAAAGTGATAAAGTGACAAAGGATCAGGGACAAAGCAAATTATCAACTTTCCTGAAGACAAAGCAAGAAATATTATACCCAAAGCAAAAGAACATTGGAGCAAACAAGAGGATTTATTCAGGACATGATGTGATCTTATCACTGGAAGAAAATGCTGAAAATTTATCCTATCCATCACTTACCCACTCAAAAAAAAAAATCATTAAGAAGTAAGGAGCTTCAGCTCTTCTTGACTACAATAGAACTCGGATTTACCTCAGAATAATCAGGGACAAAACCTGCACAGGGTGAACTGCATAAGTGAACAGGAGACAGGCATGTCTAATGTGAAACACTTTATTAGTAGAAGGTCAGTCAACAAAATTAATTTGTGCAAGACTGACACAGGGAAATAGAAGTATTGCTTTAGTGTTTATGCTTTGGAAATACTAAAGGACAAAACCCATGGAAATCTTCAATGCCGTTTTTAGAGCTGCTTTTCAGGGAGGAGCTGCCCTTTAAGTCTGAGTGACTAATGGCAACGAATGTAATCTGTTTTTTATTTGCAGTGCCAGGCTCATTTGGCTTGTGTAAAATGCAACCCTTTGTTTGGTAAACAAGCAAATTAAACTGGTGATCCAGAGAATCTTGGAAACTATACTTAAATAAAGGAGCCTCTCTCTCTCAGAGTCATGGCTTAAAGTTGGAAGGTGTGTTTCCAGATTATCATGGCCTTTGCTGTCAAGATCAAATAGGTCAAATCTTTGCTAATATAGTCATGTCATATTAAAAATGGAAGTAGTGAATAAACGTCTATGTATTCACAAAGAAACAGCCTCAGCTCCTTAGTGGAGCCAGAATAGTGCTGCCTGGTATATTATAACTTAATTAAAATAGTTACATCACTGGAAACACCCTCAAAAATGACAAGTATCTATACCAATGTTATGATAGGAAGACTAATATAAAAAAATAAGGAAAATGGGAAAACGGAAAGAAAAGTATGCCCAGCAAGAACTGGATAATCCCTCCAAAATATTGCTAAGATTTGGAATCTCTGGAAAGATAACCTAAGACACATGTGAACCTTGGGGGACTATTCCATGTGAGAGGTTCCTCCCAGGCAGTGAACAGGTCTGTGGCAGCCAGGGTGACACACTGGCACCCCAAAAAGCAGAACCATGCAGCATCACCCTGCTCCAGCTGAGCTATGCCCTTCACTCACTGCCAGCCTGCCTGGAGCAGGAGTGCAGATATTCCCCAGGATTTGTGTGTGGCAGCAATCTCCTCATCTCTGGGGCAAATGCTGCTCCTTGCTGGTAAAGCTGCCTGCCCTGAAAGCAGCCAGAGACAGAAATGCAGCCAGACAGAAATGCAAGTGCAGCTGCTCGTGCCACTAAAAGTAAAGTGCTTTGCTATCCCAGCTCTCAGCATCCCTGGGCAGAGCAGAGGTTGCAGTGACAAAGACTGAAAGTTTTGAGTGTGTCCGAGGCTATTGCAAGGAGCAAGTCAGTGCCTCACAGGCACTGACTATTTCCAGACCATGGAAAATGCAATAGTGAAAACAACTCGTTGATTCTCATGCTGCAGTTCTTCCAAAAAATAAATTATGCAAAAATGACACCCTCTGGCTGCCTGGACTGAGCTGTTGTTTAACATCTTAGACGGGACTGCTGTCAGGTACTCACAGAATTTGGAAAATGCCACAGAAACCAAAGGCTAAACAACACAGAGACTCCAAGGACACTGCTGGCCAAAACACTTGTTTCTCCCCTTCCTGCAGAACACTAAGGGAGCAGAAGCAGGATTCCCTCTGCTGCATTATCAACAGATCACTGTGCTGAACTCCAGGCAGTTGCACATATTTAAATGCACAATTCAAGTTTAAAGAAGCTGGGGAAGATCTAATCTTGGCCCAGTGACATGCAGGTGAAGTAACCCGTTCCTAAAGACAAAAGTTAGTTTGAGAAACCAGCAGTCAGAAAACACATCTTTCCATCTACACATGGAATAAGCTGTTAAGCAACCAGAGACAGAGATGTGATAAATCTAGAAGCCCTTGCCATCGTTTTCACAGTAAGGCTGGAACTGCCTTTGATTTATGCCCAAACAACACAAAGTCTGACAAATTGAAATATGCAAAATGAGATAAATTGAAGCAGGTTCCTTCTGAGTTGGGACATCTCTCCCATCTCTAGTGAGTAGCACAGTTGAGTACACATGTAAATCCATTTTATCTGCTATTTCTCATTGTGAGGTTAAGCTCAAGATGGCAATAAACTCCCTTTTGAATTGTTTTGATTTTGTTGGTTTAAACTTGATCCTCAGTGCTTGGATTTTTTTTATTTGATTTGATTATACACACTCTTTCAGGAAGGAATGCAGAGGGCTCTCTCCAGCTTTCAGTTAGGATGATAAGATTACCTTTAATTTTTGTAACACTGCAGCTGATATGTTAAACTGAAGATAGAGTAGCCCCTTTGCCCCAAGGTACGTGTGATTTCTAAGAATCTACATATGCCAATATCACTGTTTGGATATTAACTCAATGCAAAATCAGCAGCCAAAACACAAATTAGAGCTGGTGGTAAACCAACTCCCAATCTGTTTGGGACCGTGCAATGAGATCCCCCAGGAATTTGCTGTAATATTTTGGCTACTCTAAGCCTGCTGCCTGTGTACGTGGTCACAAACAGCCAGTCAGACCAACACCCTAATAATAAGCAAAATACTAAATACCATGATAGCTTCAGATAAAACTCTACCACACACTCATGCACTCGTTGTTCTTTTTCCTTCACAGATAAATCATCAGCTGTTAGGGGCAGAGAGGAATTTATACCTTTTTTATCTCCTGGATCTTCCCTAACCCAGCACATTGCCAACACCATGTTAACGGTTTTTGAATATGCCCCTGAAGAACAAAGATACTCCTTTTGCCAGATCCCAGTATTTACAAGCAAGCCCAAATCTGTGAGAAAATTCAATTGAACGCAGATGGCAGGAAATTCCTCTAAAATGACAGTGGCCAAATTCAAACCACAAGACATGAAAATAACCCAACGTACTAGACATGAAGAACATATCTTATAGATTTTTCCTCATGCAATTCACAATCTGTGATTGATTACTGGGAAGACAGACTGCAGATTTATTGGACTTCTGTAGAACAAGTATTCCATTTGCAACAATTAAATCTTATGTGGTTGAAAAATAGGTTGGAGGAACCAGTGGATGGCTCTGACACTGAGGAATGCATTTCTAGGTTGTCCGTAAGACTGTAGCTTGTTTAATTTTGCACTACATCCCACTGTGCACTGATTTGTTAAGTGTAATTAAAAGGATTGACTCAATTTTTTTGTCACTGTATCAAAAAACTAGACTTGAGAAATATTATTTGTACTATCATAATTTTTTCAATGACAGAAGCTGTCCATCTTTTTTGTGATTTAACAGCTAACTTAATACTTTTGTGTCCTTTAAAAAAAAAAAAAAGGTGCTGCACACATGGCAACCTGCAGATGGAGGCTGGACAAACTAGTCATGCTACAGACTCATATGAGAAAGATGATGGAAAGATGATGCAGTTTCCATGCCAAAGAGACCAACTACATATCGGTGGCTGGACTAAATCTGGAAATCACTGAAACACCAGGAATGTGTACTTCTCTCTGTGTCTGCTGTAAAACTCTGTGGCAACCTGAGGACAGAAGGGCTGGGTCTGATATCAGACAAACCCCACCAATGTGCATCACAAGAAACAGAACAGCCATCTTCTTTCCTTTCACTCTGCCTCAAATCCAAGTGACCATTGGGAATTTTGAAGGGCAGCATTCACACGTTACATTTCTGCCACCACTTGTTTTTGTGTAGTTCTAGCAAATTTTCAGGATTATTATGGTTTGTGTCAATACACAAATTAATTACTTGCCCTCCAGTTGTGGCCACTCTGGTTAGCTAACTAGAGACAGAAATGTTATCAACTAGGCTTAGCAATACCAGGGAACATGGGAAAAGCTTGCTGAGGAGAGCAGGGATAAGACTTGAGGCTACAAATGGGTATCCCATAGTGCCACTCAGTGCCCCTAGTCCTGCTGTCTTCTGTCCACCCAGAGGAATTCAGCTCCTTCCCCTCCATTCCCTAGCTCCTGCTAGGACAGACAGGCAGCAGAGCCTCCCTGCTGGCCCTCGTGGCAGGCAGAGGCTGTGTCCTGGCCACAGACTGTGCTTTACACACAGCAACAGACAGAAACCTGGCAGCTCCTTCACTCTGCACCGACCCCCAAAGCCCTCCCTGGCCTTTGCCACTGCACATCCAGCAGCGTTCACGGGAATTCTGCACGCAGAAGATCCTTGCTGAGCCTGCAAAGGATACTCTTCTAACAGCACACAAAACAAACACAACCTATTTTCAAATTAAATACCATCTCCTCTCCCACTCACTGGGAAACAGGTAGGAAAGGCAGCATTTGGGCCCTGATGAGGACCTGGCAGCCTCTCCTCCAGGCAGAAGGAGATAGACAGTGTGGATAATCTGTTCTACAATAACCTGGTGAATTGCTCAAGCACAAACTGCCAAGGATGGTGTTAAGCACCATCAGCTATGCTGATTTTATGAGCAACAGTAAGTTCTGTGCTGGGGCTAGGAATACCTCTTCTTTAATTTGTCTCAAGGTAGTTTTTAATATAGCTATGAGAGCCTGGAAAACAATCTGCCTTGCAGACAAACTTTCTCTCCCTCTGCCTTTATCCTCAACCGTCTCCCTGTATTTCCTTTTTCAAAATAATTCTTCAAACTCAAAAGTCCAAGGAGATATCTATGGAAAGAATAATGAAGACATGAAAGCAATTATGACTCAATCATGAAAATATAAACAAGTCTGATTCTGATCTTTCACTAAATTAATATGTCAGAAATATATCAAATTTATTGCAATTGTTACCAAATGACAGTGGAAAATGCAATATCCAAATTCTAATTTCTGTATCCTTGGAAGGATAATCTATCAAATAACCTAAATTCCAGTGCTTTAAAAGTGCATCAAAAGGGATGCCTGTATAAAAAGGTGTTAGTGAATCCCTCACACTTGATATCTGAACGCTACCGAACCAGAGCACTGATCCGGGAGTAAAAGTAATGCTATTTTGACTCACTCATCTTCACTGAAGCCAATGAAAACCCTCCCACTGAGCAAAATCATACCCTTTTAAGGATGACAAAGAAAATCTGGTGAAGGTTGGCAAGAATGTGATATGATTAACATCTGCCTTTAGCATCCACAAGAGAAAACTGGCGCTGTGCCTGACCCTGTGCTTTAGGTGATACAATTTTTCAAGACTCAAGTTTTTTAAAAGACTTCTGCACCTACTGAATCCCACTGCCTGACCCTGAATTTCTCTCAGTTACTCTGACCCTGTAAACTCACGCTCTAGCTGAACACAACTGCCAAAAAAGCATCCAGTCTTAATTTCAGGAGGCCAAGAGCCTTCATATATTCCAGGGATGCTTTACATCTCTTATTAAGAACTTATTACTTTTTTCATTTTATTTTTTGAACTCAGTTTCTAGCCCCCAGTTTTTGCTGTGCTTTTTTTCTGCTACATTAAGAATCCTTTAATGTACAAAGCTTTATTGTCATCAAATCACTCAACATTTCCAATAAGCTAGAAGGTAAAGCACTCAGGCCCAGGAAGGTTTCTTCCTCCTTAATGCACTTAATGTTCTACTGGGAGCAGCATAAAACTCTCTAACACCTCAGTGTATGTACTGCTACTGCTGCCCAGAACTCAGAACCACCTCAAGAGTTCAGGCTTTCCAGAACAAGGTGTCTCTCCTACTACAGTATATAATACCAAGCTGTGATAATTTTTTCTCAATGGGTTCCAGCTTGTCAAATGACTGAAAATGTACCTGTTACACTACTCTGCTCTTGTCATTATTCAGCACTGAATCCACCTCCACATCCTGCAGGAAGTTCTATCAGCAGTGATTTAGGAGCTCCAGCCTCAAGTGTTAAAAGGCATTACCACTCCATACACAAACCCACTGGATCCACCTACTCTGGACTTGCTGCTGTCAATTACTCTGAGCCAGCACTTTTATCTCTTTAGCAAATGTTTGAGCAATATCACATAAAGTGTGTCAAGGGCTTTATGGTTTTTGATTGTTTGAGGGTTTTTTTAAGAAAACCTCAATCCATTAACCTCATAACCTCAAGGAAATCTGACATCAGATTTCTTGGACAAGATGTACCTTCCTTACAACCACGCTAAACTAACTGCATGCCTGTTCTTCAATACTTCATCCAACCATGATATTGCCAAATATTAAGTCCCATTAACTGCCTCAACACCACCCCATGCGTTCATTTTTGTATGTTTTGGGTCCAAAATCCATTTCATGTTACTTTTCACAGCGATGCCATCAGTAAAAGTCTGAGGCATATGGAAAAGAGCCATTCTAGTGATGTGATACATTAGCAGCAGTGTCCAACAACAGTCACAGAAGTCATGGCTCCTTAGGGCCAGAAACAAAACAGACACCCACTGATTTTGTACACAGTGATCCAAAAGAAAGGCAGGAGAAATGGGGTGAGGTGGAGGAAAGGGAAAGAAGTGGAGTGCCTTGCTCACAGTCAGTCTCAGTAGCTGCTCTATATCCAAGGAACACACTGCAGAGCAGCTGGAGCTGTCAGAACCTCTCAGGGCTATTAAACACCTCAGGAAAGCTATCCTTTGGTACTAGTAGTATGATTCATTTTAAGAGATAAGAAGATCTCTGAGATCCTCATTACCATTTAATTTATTCCTCTGAAGCAGCATTTCACAGTGAGCCTTGTGACTCCTTCTCCCATGCTCAGCTCTGAGCACAGGGTAGCAATCTCAACTCCTGCCAGCACTGCAACTGGAGACAGGATCAGACATCTCCCAGCTGTGTGCATCAAGAGGATGAACTCACTGCAGACCTCTGGGGTCAGCCTGGGCTTCATTCAAACTTGTGCAGGAATCAGCAAAGCCAACTGAGTCATAGGCAATCTGCTTCCCACAGAGCCATCAGCTTTTGAGGATGAAGCAGTTGCTACTGCTGCAACACTGATTTGTGTCACACTTCTGATCCCATGTGACTCATCCCCACGTTCCCCTCTTATCCCTGTAGTTTCATTGTCCCAGTCTGTCTCCAGGCCATGCTGAGGGCAGCACAAGACAGTTATGTGGCAATGGTTGTCCAGTCACTCACCTCCCACTGCTGAAGAAGAGAGAGCACCAGAACAGCTCCTGCCCTCAGAGCAGACACCAGGATAAGGAGGAGATCACTCCAGTTAGTCAGAGAAACAGTAAGTATGGAGAGGAAAGGCCTATAAAGTGAAAAACTGACATTAGGTCTCGAAAAGCAAAATTTCATTAATCTGAGGAGAAAGAATGGGAGATGCATCCTAGGAAGGTGGCTGGAGGGAGGCAAGTGGACAGCAATGATCCTACAGAACACACTGTTATTTGTTGTTTAAAAAGGGAAGCACGAGTATAAGTGCACAGGATGAAATTTAGGACAGAAATCAGGAAAATACAGCCTCATCAGGGAGATCTATTCAGTTATACACAAGCTTCTCCAGCAAATACAATCCTTGCTCATATGGAGAAATCACTAGTAAATCTGCAGTACAGAGAAACCCCACAGTGGCAGAAGGAGCATTTAGTCAAATAACTTCTCTTCTCTGGCAGAATTTAGGATAGAGAACATCATACAACACTTCTGTAATGGACAAAGGGTCTGGGACTCAGCACCTCTGTTTCCCCACTTGCAGTCAGGGGTAACTTCATGCCACAAGGGTAATGTAAAGTTGAAAATGAACCAGGAGAGCCTGCAATACAAGATGCTGTGAAGAGTAAAAAATACTATTGCTAAAATGGGAGGAAATCTAGTGGAGCAAGAAGACAAGAAGTACCAGCCAGGAGTAGAAAGAAAATGAAAGGATAAGGACCTAAAAATCATGACAAGCCCTACAAGAGCTCTGCTGTGTTTGCAGTATTGCCTGATTAAGTTCTTCAAGGGCAACACACTTACTGTAAGTGATGTCTAACTCGTGTGTGAATCACTCCTCTCTCTATTCCCTGCTCCTTGTAGCAAAAAAAAAAAAAAGAAAAAAAAAAAAGAAGAAGAAGAAGAAGAAGAAAAAGGTGCATACTTCTGTAGTGCTCTTCACACAAATTACTCACTCAGAGCTGTGCTGGCTGCACATTCACAAGACAAATACTTTCTATTAATGTTGCTCACAGTGACAACCCCTTCAGCATCTAGCTGGAAGCTCTGCTGGGCAGCTCTTCTGCCAGGAAATGGGGAGGTAAAGTCATCCTCTAGTCAGTGGTTTTGATTTTGCCAGGTTTTTTCCTTCTCCTGCCTTGAGCTGACCCATGTCCAGGTACTGTCAGCACACCCATGGATCTTGGTACCCCTGACAAACACTTAGCTATTACTAGAAAAAGTAGGATACAAATAACTAATCTGATTGACTGCATAGGCAATACTCAGAACACCTTCCACACCCAGGTGAGCAGAACTGCAACAGTGCCTGTGCCCACAGTGGGTGGGATCTCCAGGATCTCAAACGTGGAGCCAAAAGATACATCCACTGCATGAATTACAAATTGCTCTTCAGGGAAAACAAAACAAAACAAACCCCACCTTTAACAAGTACTGATGATGTATATCTATCAGAGGCAAAAAAATTCAGAGGCAATTACAGATCCCTAGAGGGAAGCAGATAAAAGTGAACAGGAAATAACCAGAGGAATTCCAAAATCCTGTAACCGAGAGGAAGATTTCTATAATGTGCTGTTGGAAGGTCAGCATGAACCAGCACAAGCAGCTCATTTAAAGCTTCACACATTACTGATGATGTCAATCACACGCTGGAGCTCTGAACTGCTCAGGTGAGCTGGATCCATCAGCACAGGCAGACGGCAGAGTCTGGCAGAGCTGTGGAGGTGGGTGATGCTACCAGCAGGGTTTGCTGTGACCCAGCACTAAGTCACTCTCCCTGGGGTGACATGGCAAGGTTAAGTCCAGCCTACAGCTGTGTCTTTGGTGACAATGCCCCTCTCTGTGCCACACAGCAACTGTTTGATGAGGCATCTGCTCAGCAGCCCCTGGAAGGGTCTCAAGGTCACGGAAATTCTGCCTGGTCACACCGCAGTGCTGGTTCAGTGGCAATTTAAAAGCAACATTCTCTCTCGAAGTACTCCTGACGCCATTCTCCTCTGCACGAGTAAACAACAAAGAAGTCATTTCAGTTTCTGTAAACATGTTTTTCTTCATGAGCTGGCTGCTTGGTGTGCATTACATGCCGTGCTGGCACGGGCTGAGATGTCTTACAAAAACGCTTTCCACTAATACTGGAATCTTTCTACTCTGAAGGAATGCTGGGTTGCACAAGAGAGGCATCAAGAATCAGTTCTGTCTTTTCCCCCACAATTTCAGATACCAAAGAATTGGTTTTATGTTAATTGCACATTCCAGTTTTACAAAGCCCTTGGGTATGAGTCAAAATTTTAAAAGAACTTTTTTCCCAATTTTTTCAGAGAAGGAGAAGAAAATGATAATATTTAAATAAAGCTAAATGAGTACTTACTAGGCTGAAATAGAGAACACTGATTGTTCCAGAATAGAACAGCCAAATTCTGTTCTCACTCTAACTCAATAAATAGAATAGTGCATGCTATGAGAGTGAACGAAGAGAGATTTTTACCCTACAATTTTATATAGGATATAGATCAGTAGGTAACTGGTGTGGGAACTTGAAAATAAACAAAGGAGGAAAATACTTTGTTTAGCAAATGGGATGCTTTTCCACATCCATAAATTGGAGTTATGACTGACTCCACTCAAGTGTGCTTTCTTTTCCCTCTGGTCTTCTCTAGGCTCAATTCTTACAAATCCTTCAATGGAGCTGGCAAACAATGATGTCCCTGACATTATTTTGATGAAAACCTGTTAAAATAACTGAGTCATTTTTGCTCTCTATTAATGAATACCCCAAAGTTTCCGTTGGGGATCTCCTGTCATATTCTGATAAGAATCCCTATTCTTCCTAGAGAAGTGAGGAAAATCATGCAGTACTTACTTCAGACTTGTATGTCTGTTTTGAGCTGAAAACTTCAATAGATTAACCAGCACTGCAGCTAGACTGTGGATCTCCAAATGCTGCTGGTTCCCAAGATCAATGTAGTATCAAACTCATCCCTCCCCTGAACTGTCATTCACCTGCTTGGCACAGATTCTTACTAAGTCATCAAGGCTCTCCCAGACACTCTGCAGCACCCAACTGATCAAGAGGACATTTCACAAATACAGGGACTGTGGTGTACTGTGGCCAGTGGATCACGGAAGGAATTGCAATATAAGGTCCATTAAAAATCAGCAGGATTTGTACTGTTCCATTTAAGAAAAATAGTTTTTGGAGCAGTTTTGATTAATGTGTACTTACTGTCAGCCTCTATACAGATTCTCCATGTCCATAAAAACTCCTTATCCAGCCCTTTGTGCCAAAAAGTACCAGCCTGGCTTCACCTTCTTTGAAAGCTAATCAAAATCTGTGCCTCAAATCACTACAGCCTGCCCTAAACTTTACACTTAAATTCAGTCCTGCACTCATTCTGTCTAATTTGGGAGCACAAGAGCCTTTTACAAGAGTCAGGAGAGACACCCACAACTTCAGATCTTCAGTGTCTGAATTAACCTTTGGGAAGTATCTTTGTCTTTTCACTAACTGCAGAACATGCCCACAGATCTGGCCTCTCAGCAGAAATGGTTTTAATTTTAAAGTCTAAATTTAGCTGGGATGCCACTAGTAAGATGTCTTAGTCCAGAGGGACTTTATGGTACATTCGATTATTCAACTGGAATATTTTTATCTCCGCAATCACTGCCTCGTTCTGTTTGTTTTAAATTAATAAACACAGGTTACACTTTCCAAACCCACGTTTTGCAGCAGGCATCTGAAGGGGGAAGAATTTTGCTTTCTGCGAAGCTGCCTTTTGCTGCTAAGCGCATGAATGAAGAGCAGGGGTGGGAGCCGGGCGCGTTTCGGTGCGGCGATGCTGCCGGCAGGGACATTCCCGGGGCGGGGGGAAGCGCCAGCGGCCCGACAGCAGCGCCGTGCCGCGGTGGCCGAGCCCGAGCCACCGACAGAAAAAGGAATAAAAGGTTTGTTTTCTACCCACGTTCTGCCACAGGGAACGAACGGCCCTTGCTCTGCTGCTCACGCTGTGCTCATTACCCGCTCCCGGGATCAAATCCTTAGGTCGCCGTGTACATGATCTGATAACTGCAGGCAGGAGCTTTACAGCCCAAAGCGTTTCACGCTGCTCTGAGATGTCGCAGGTACTGTAACTCAGCTCCCGGTATCACCTTTCCAGCAGCCATTATCTTATCTATTATCTTTGCTCTTTAGTCTTAAATGAAGTTAATTCCAGTCAGACTGCAGAATTTACTACAAAAGCATCTTATTTCTTGCGAGCACATTCTTTGGGCCACCAGAGTGCTTTATGCCAGATGTGCAGCTCTGTACACAGTAATGGGCTTCATGAATTATAAACCTTTATGAAGGAGTAAAACAGTCTCTCAACTGCCCCTTGAAACAGTGAATGAAAACGCAGCAGAAGGAACATCTGCCCACTGGGCTCATGTCCATGCTGTGCTAGAACATCTCATCACCAAGATCAGCTTGGCACTGCATACAAGAAACAGCTGTAAAATGCTGCAGGAGAAATCCTTGTTTAGAGTGCAATTAGAATGTGCTTTTCTTGCTTAAACAGATTGTGATGTGAAAATAAATATACACAGGAAAGCTTAGATTTACTGCTCTGTTAACTAGACAGGTCTCCTATGGCTTGGATCAGTCAGTGACAGCCCTGCCCTCCCCCTACACTCCTCTCTGTTCTCAGCATCAGTCTATAGATGGGGATCACCGTATTTCAAAACATCGTTTTCTGTCTTTTTGTCCTCTGGCATGATGCAGCTCCCTCCCTGCAGTTCCACTCCTTTGCCTCCCAACCTGAATATCATTTGTATCTCCTCCCCTCAGAAGGCCACTGAATTCCCTTGGTGCAGATTAAGTTATCCAGGAGACAAAGTCTTATGCATGAACACGAATAACCCACAACAAAGGCCCCTGGGCAGTTGTGTACCTCTAGAGAGAATTACTGTCTCCTCTTTCATTTATTCAGCAAAAGACCACCTGTGATTATCCCCAGTGTGCCTGCACACCAGACAGTACAAGAACATTAACTCACAATCAGTCTGATATACAGACTGGGACAAGCTGACTCCATGCCCTGTAATACTTCCCTGAACATGTCTGCACACCTCACCAGCCAACAGCACTTCAGGAAACCTCAGACATGTCCCCCCCTCTTTTTACCTGGGCAGAATGTCCTAGAAAAGAACAGGGAACAAGTGGGGCTAAAAGCCTCAGCTGGAGACACTTTTAATGACATTTTGCCAAGCTCAAAACTGTTGAAATTCAAAGAGAAACAGATAATGACAGTATTTTTAGAGCTCAGCTTTTTACTGACGTCCACAAATTTCCACTGCCACCTGCCCTCCACAACTGCCCAGCACCTTACAAAGAAATAAAGCTCCTCTTCCAGATGCTTTTGAGTGATTTTAGAATTCTCAGTATATTCTACTTTCTTTCAGCACTTCATACAATATTCAGTAATTCCTAGCCTAGCTGGAGCGACCTTATTTCTCAATTATTTAAAATATTTCCTTTCTCTTCCCATGAAGTTTCAACCTGAAACAATGTGGTTCCTCACTCAGACTAAAAACAAAATACAAGGATCAGGTTGGATAAAGTATGAATGGAATAAATACACAAAAGTATGCCTGACTGAATGAAGTACTTATTCAGATGGGTACTTGTTCATTCTGGGCCACGAGCTGCACCCATGATTTTCCAACATGTGTGGCTGGTGAAAAGGCTCTACTTCCAGTCAGGAAAAAACTGGGGTTTGCCCCCAAAACCATTCCTCTATCAAGTACCTAAAATTACTCCTTTTGGTTATGAACTACAGACTGTTTCAGTCCATGGAACCTCAGATGGCACATGCTCATGCTACAGACTCAATGGAAGAGCACTCAAGGGCTGCAAACAAATGGAAATAGCAAAAAAAAACTGTTCAATGTATCCATGGCTACCCTTTCTCAGGACTGCAGTTAAACTCCAGCCAAAAGGGACACTGTACAAACAGGGGGACAGCAGACATAAGCAAAGACAGAGAATGTACCTCAGAGTAAGAGATCCCACAGAGATCTAGAACTTTATCTCAAACCCAGAGATAACAAGACGTGACCAGGCTACATGATGAATGGTATAAAGGCAACCTGGGAATAATTAATTCTCACCTCCTTGTATCACAAGATACAAGACTTCAGCAGAAAGGAACCAGCCCATAACCACGGCACTGCAGCACCTCCTCTGACACATCCAGGATCACTGCAGGCTGAGATGGGACTCTCCATTAGATGGATCAATGGTCCAAGCCACTTTGACAAGGCCTTTGTTTCTGCTATCCTGAGTTATCACTCCCAAAGGAAAAGGCTTTTTTTTTTTCCATTTTCTGAGTTGTTTAGAAGCTAAGAGGGATAGAGCACACAGGGCTCCTGTCACCCAGGGAACAGACAATATCCTCCCAGGGGCTGGTCAATAACCACAGCTGTATTAACTGGCATCAGCTAACAGTTACCTTAAGCAGTAAAACAGTCTCAAAGCTGGAAGAGTCCATTAGAGAGCAATTACTCAGAATAACAGGGAAGGTAATAATTTTCCATATCATACCTTCAAACTTTCAGACACATGGCACTGAAATCCAGTACAGCTCAACTGTAAATCAACTGTGCATCACAGGACTATTAAATGCTTTCAAACTGTTCAAAAAGTGTTTTCCCACCGCTTGGTACAAATTGAATCAAGATGTATTCACAGCTGTATGGATATCAGAAGGAATAATAATTTATTTTTTTCTCCATTTCAAAATCAATTTCTATTAGCGTATCTAATTTAATAGATTTTTTTTGGTCCAGTTTCACAGAATATGGTTGATATGCAAGAAAGAAAAATGGTTGTTGACACCTCAAGCAGGCATCCTTAGTCATGAATAGAAGCTTATTGTGCAATAAAAATAAAACATCCAAAAAGATCTTTAAAATAACTTGTAAAGCTTTTTGGAAAGCTCACAGTGATGAATTTGCTGCTTGTTTACTAAGAAAATCCAGCTTAGATTTAAGATGAAAGTGGTAGAGAAACCAGATGTTAGGACAAATATCTGAACCGAACACAGTGCAAAAACAATTTAGTACTCATGTTTTTGATGATTCCCCCCCAGTTCTCATTCCATTTTGACTTCCCTGGAGCATGATGGCCTCTTAAAATTATCTCATCCTATCCTAAAGGTCATGCTATAAAACTCAAGTTTGAGTTTTATACCAGCAAGCTAATTTCAATTCTGTGACAACTTTCCTTCAGGACAAGAAATGACAAATTTCCTTCCCTAACATGTCATTAAAAGTTGTGCAATCCAAGCAGTAAAATACTACTAAGCAGCACATGGATTAGGGACCACCCCACTCACGTTCCTGTAAGGTGCAAAGGAGAGGAGGCACCAAAAGCAAACATCATGTGGCAGTTTCTGTGTAATCACAATGGGTCAGCTTTTAGTGGGGAGTTTCACTAAAATACAACTAAGTTATGAAAAACCATCAGAGAATATTGTGAATACTGTGAATGCATATGTTCAAAAAACTAAAGAGAAAAAAACTGTGGTAGCCAGACAGGTGGAGGTCTATAAAACATGAGCACTAACTCAAGAAGTCCCCAGGCTGCACACTATTAGTGGCAGGAGGTTTGACTGCCTGCTTGCCTCCTGCTCTTCCTTCAGCATTTGCTGCCACTTCCATTAATAGAGAGAATATTGAACTTTAATCCAGCATGGGTGTTTATACATCAGGGAGCATCAATCAAATTTATCTATCTCATGGAAAAGAGATTAGAAGGATCCCTAAGATGTTACCTTTACAACTCTGCCTCAAATCAGAGTAAACGGTGTCCAATTCTTCCCCAACAGAAATCTTCAAGCAGGTGATGATTTCACAAACTCTGCCCTTCAATACATCAAGCTCTCACACTGATCTACAAGGGCTGATCCAGCTGTGTATGTGTGACAGTGCCAACCACCTCATCTCATGGTGCTAAGAGTCAGGCTTTCTACTGTCCTTCCTTCCCAAGTAAATCCAAGTCTATCATCTCTTACCTAGCTCAGTCTTGCCTCCTAACAAGTGAAACTGCAGTCAAACCTTGTGCCTTGGCACATAGAAACCAGGAAAAATTCTCCTCACAAACTTGTTTTAAAATTATTATTATTATTACTAAAAGTAATTGTGAGTGGCAGTCATGTTTCTGCCAGAGACATCCCTGAATTCACCTTTCAGATCAGGGGGGAATACTGTAGCACAGTGGGACTCTAAATCAGACCCCACCTCGTTTTGCTCTGTAGCATACACAGAACAGGCACAGCCATTCCATGGACCATTTCATGACCCACTCACACCAGGGACACACCAAGTCCTAAATCACATTTCCATGATCCCAAGCCTCCATCTTGAAGTAAAGCATTACTAATTACTTGGTGTTGTGGAAGACTAACAGAAGGATTTGATCTGCATCAACCTCCAATCAGTCTGGGATCTAATATCAATTCTCCAGAAGCCTAAAAGCATGTGAACAATTTTAGGTAAGGCTTACCTTTGCCTTTACTACAGCAAGAAAAACAAAGTTCTGAACCTAGATTGCAGAGTTTTTCTTAAAAATGTATTCCTGAGACATATATCTCAGAGGGGAAAAGAACAGGACTTCCATACAAACATCTTTACAGTCTCCTTTTAGACAAAGGCCTAAACCACTGTGTTATCTAGATATACCACATATATAGGTCTGATGCCTCTCTATCATGGAATCATAGAATACGAAAAACAAACAGCTGAGTTGAAATTTTCTGCTGGAAAATAATCCTATTAAGAACAGTTGGGAAAACAATATTACTTTTTGCAATCAATAGGGTCTATTTGCAACTTCAACAATGTGTCCATATTTTCAATCACTGCAGGACCATGGGTGTTACAGAAGTCATGACAGAGTTATGTCAGCAGAGAACAAGTCCTGTGCTCAAAGGATGTGTACTTTTCCTTTGGTTCTCAGACAATCCATTTTTCCACAGTCATCAAGGTAACAGTTTTAGCCAATACACAGTAAGATTTAAAATATTCCTTTTCCATTAACTACATAAAACAAATCATCCTCTCATTAATCTTTTAACTATTTGTAATTTTATAGTTTTACTTTTTTAACTCACCTTTGAAAAGATACCTCCATTTTTTTAGATTTTTTTTTCCTTTGATTCTGTACTTTCAAAAGGTACTTAAAATGCAGATCAGATTGTGCCTTTTGATACTAAGTTTTCTAGTTATCACATTGCTTTGATTATTTCTAACATCTGGGATCAGCATGTGCCATTTCAAGGCATGAAAAAGTTTGTACAATAGAACAGTCAGTTCTGAGCAAGAATTCTGCAGCTTACACTATTGATACTATGCACCTCAAGAGAGTCAAAGTGCACTGAAAGCAGTCCAAAAGCACATTTATTCCTGGCTTTTCTCTAATTCCAAGCTCTGAAGACTTAAGCAGTCAGCCAACAAAGCCTTCTACCATCAGCTCTTAAATTCTACAAAAGGCATGTTGGGTGCATCAGCATTTTTCTTACAGCTGGACTCAGGATCTGTCTGAGTGAGCAGTGTTGCAGAAGTCCTAATGTGTCTCTTGATGCATGTGATTTGCCATGGGTGCAGACACTTGTTTCTATGTGAAATTGTGAAGGAGGTCAATGGGAAAAGACATTTTTAGTAGAAAAGCTGATAAACCAATGACTCTACGAATTACAGTCCCCAAGATCAGTCCCTTGGATATGCACTTTGCTGTTTCCTTTAATGCAAATGAGTAAGTTTTCAGTGTTGTCTGCTGTTTCTTCTCCCATGGAGCCAAGGGCTCTTGAAAAACCCCTCGTGAGTGGATGGGCCTTTTCTGCAACCATGTCTAGATGTCTCTTTTTTCCCCAACTGGAAGAAAATCCAACATGGCCTTTCCACTTAAGCCTGGCTGAAGTCTACTGTCCATGTCTCCCATTTCTTCTACACTATTGTCCTCCTTCTCTCAAAAATGGCTGTGTTCTCTGTGTTCCCAAGGATACCCACTGTGTGCTGTAGGTCTGGCCAACTTCCTCTGCTCTGCCCATTTCTTCCTTTCTGTCACCAAGCTCCAAGAATAACCTCTGCATGAGGAGTGACCAGCCAGCCAATGGTGAGACCATCATATTTCTAGTGACTTTCTGCAGCCTGAAACCCCACACCCATTAACTTAAAAGGTGCTTCCCTTATAGATGTTTTCATTTTCTGTTGGAAGGCATTGCTCTTCTTCTACAAATGCTGCAGTAGTTCTATAAAACTTTCATTTTTCCAGACAAGATTACCTAATGGATAAACAAACCACTATTGTGCTGTATCACTGTGCTAGTAGTGATTGAACAAGCACAAAATCACACAATGTAACTTCCAGATGCCAAAATGAAAATCACTTAAGCTTTCTGATTGCTGGGCAAAAAAAAAAAAAAAAGAGAAAAAACCCTCCAAACTTTCAGCAAGATTCAGCTTTTGCTGGTTGAAGTTCTATCCAATGTTGTCTGCAGCAGAATCCAACTACACCTTATCAAGAAAAATATTATTTCTTTACTTGACTGGTGCTCAAATCCCTAATTTGAGGACTTTTAACAGTTGTCTGGTTTGCAAGGTGGTAACAGCACACAGGGCTTCTACTGTTGTAGCTTGCACCAAAGAACTGCACTTTTGACTAACTGCACAGATGAAGCTGTTATGCCATCCATGTTTTCCAGCTGGGAGAAAAAACAAATCTTAAAATCTATCTGAGATCATTGCAAAGCAGCTGATACCGTTCAGAAGACCACAAACATGTGGGTGAAATGCTAAATTTTCAATGCTCTCTAAAGAAAAAAGAAAACAGGAAGATCCTTATGAAAACACTAAGTGGGAGATATTATCTTGCCTGACAAAGGCTTGCACTGCAAGACCACTAAACTAAAGAAACTGAAAATATACCCTTTAGCAAAGAATGAAGTTGAAATCAATCTTAACTGTCTTGTTTGCAAACGGAATCTGATCCTCATATTTCAAAGTAGATGAAAATGACTCAAGAGAAATTCACAAATCCAGTTACTCAACATGAGATAATGGAAATTATGGCTCTATAACTCATAAGGGATGCTTCTCAGAAAATTTCTGGAAAGTGCTGTACAATTATGGATGATGAAACAATGGATTTCTCCAAAAGACAGCTAGTGGTTTTATGTCTGCACTATGTGGATGACAACATGAACATTCATACAGAGTTCGCCAGATCCTGCTATACTTGAGATGAAATCTCATCAATAATTAGAATGTTGTGTGTGGATCTAAGGGACATGCAGTGGTATGGATAATGCTGCAAGGGTGCTGTAAAAATGGCAATCTTTGCTAGAGGCTGACTACAGAGGGAAGAACTGTAAGTCATTAATAGTCACTATGTAGGAATTTTCCCTTATCTAAACAGACATTTCTGAAAACATTCATCTTTTTTGGAAATTCCCAAAAGGGGCGAAGCATATTAACAAGGATTTGTTGTAGACATCACCTTGCCTCCGTATCCTCTATCTAGCAAGAGGAATCACATTCTGAGAACTTGGCACACATGAAACTGGGGAAGATGTATAAAGTACAGTGAAAGATCCTGCATTAATAGCACAGCAGCTCAAATGGGAAAGCCTAACACCCCCTTTGGCTCTGAATTAACAGAGTCCTGGATATGGTAAACAAGCAACCTTTTCACAGCCCTGCACGGCCTGGATATATTATTAGAGAAGGCCACTTTCTTACACAAAGACATGAAATGCCTTCAGCCATCCAATTGGGATAAAAGTTACAACTTGTTTGTATCCAATGGCTTTTCACCAAAGATTGCTGGAGTGCCTGAACGCAGTTACAGAAAATTAGAAGGGAGTTGTCTAAGTGTATCTGTGCTGAAGTAATGTTTTTACAGCACCCAGTATTCAATCAATTTGAATGCAGAGGCTTAGAAAATGATTCAAGATCTTTAAACTCACATAACAACTCCAAACAAAACAGAAATGCAAAAACAAAAAAGCCTTCAAGTGGCTGATTCTGATTTCAGCTGTAATTGCTTGATTACTCAGAGTCTTCTGCTGCAAGCCAACTGTAGGCTCACAGGAAAGTCCTCGTAGTCCCTTCAGCAGTACCTAAGCTGGCTCTGCCAAGGCTGGAGTCCAGAACAGCACAACTGCTAATTTTGGTGTTACCAGCTGTCAGTGCTGTAAGCAAGCGCAGTTCTAACACTGTCATATTAAAAACTGAGCTTCAGTCCAGGCTGAGACATTTACTTCTTCAGGGTTTTGGGGTTTTGAAAATGAAAATAAAACTTAGAGCTTACAGGTATTTTGGAAGAAGTCATATCAAGAAATTGGGGCAAATATGGGTGACTAGAACTTTGGGTTATAATTATAATCATAATCCCCTTTTCAAGGGGATCAAAGGCCCCAGAACCTCAGTTTATTTGTGCCTCTGGTGGTTCTAGAGCTAAAGCCTTTCAAGTTCACACATACCATGAAAAGGACATTGCTCCAATTCTTACAAAACTTGCAGTTACTAACAGCCTAAATTTAGCACTGAGATGCTCAGCTTGGTCAACAGGTGATGTATTACTGTTTTTAGAGCCACAATGACTACTCAAAGCTAAGATCAGAACATCTTTCAAGGCATTTTTTGGTTTGAAAATACTGGTCTGGAGTCCCTCATGGAATGGTGTCAGCCTGACACCAGAGGAAACCCTGAGAAAGGGCCAATCTTTTAGAAATAAGAGCATCCATTACATAGCCAGTATTTCTGTCCCTGTAGGACATCCCCCTAGACTGCTGCCTTGACTCCCTTTGCCAAACTGGAAATGCTTAAGATACACAATGCTTGATCCCTCTGTGTCCCCAAGGAACTACTTCAACATTAACAACTCAAGGAACTGATTTGGGTTCCCCCCTCCCTCTCAGTACAGAAAACAACAAATAAGAAAAATCCTCATGAAGTAGTTTGTCAGAAATCTTTGGCTTTATCATCAGAACATATATTTGTATGATTTGCAAGTATTCCTTCCTTACAAGAAGTCTGACTTCATAGTTCAGCACAGTTTGATCCAGAGATAGTTGGCATCTTTACAGTGAGGAGATAAGTAATGTTTTCATGCAATGTGACAGTAGTTACTGTGTGTATAGCAGAGTAAAGTAATTGACTCTCCTGATTTATTACAAATGCTATCAACACAAAATTCACAGTAAGACTTTCATTATACTATGTTTTCTGTATAAACATCTCCATGGGTTTTGTCGATCCATTTTACATCCAAAAAAACGTAACAGCAGGGATGCATAAAATATAAATATGTCTGAGTCTGTATTTTGACTATTTCTAAGAAATATGCTTTAAGCAATTAAAATGATAAATAGAATAGGAAAGGAAGCTACTTCATTGTTTAAAGCCAACATTTCATGCTCAAATGATTTCACAGGATCTTTCTCTTCTTCAAATTGTCCTTCCATTTACCTGGATTTCCCCCTGCCCCCAACCCTGGAGGAAATGAACTACAGACAGTTTGGGGGGAGATCAGATTTATGTGTCTTAAACACTATAAAGACTTATTATATATTGCAGACAAAAGTTAGACAGTTCCTGCCAAAAACCCAGTCTATACATCCCTAGCTGCAGACTGAGTTGGTGCCATAACCTGCAGATTGGAATGTGTTTAAATCAGGCATTACCCAAGGTACAGATCAGGTGCTTCCAACCACCCAAAAAAGTGTGTACTGAGTGTAACCATGTGGATACTGCTTGCTTTACACAGCTACAGTGCAATGGAGAAATTTCACATCATCTGGTTTATGACACCTGACCCATCTGTAAGATCAACCCTCCAGGGCTTTCTGGAGATGGACCACTCCTCTCCTAAAAGGCATCTTCAATTCAAAAATCTTCAATTTGAATCTCTCTCCTACAAGGTCAGATTTAAAGCTGGGCTTTCCAAGGACAAAACTGAGGGCCAGACACAAAACGTTTCACTGTATTCACACACCTGTCCATGTGTCAGGTGAGGATGAGGAGTGAATACTTGGGGAGGGAGCAGTCTACCTGGGTATTTACATGAGCAAACTGGCTACAGTCCTCTGTTATATTTGGCTGTCAAGGTGGGAAAATTCAGTGCTCAATGAGATAATACTTTTGCCCTAATTGGGAAAAACTTTACACAGCATTCGGGTTAGATTTTCAAATATCACTCCTCTGGATGGCCAAGACATAAGACATTCATTAACTGCAGTGTCAAACAAGCAGATGAAAGTTCTATCACTAAGTATTTTTTCCAATTCTACGATTCTTTCAACAGCTATAAGCAAACAGTAGCACTCTTGTCCATCAGGAAGAGTCTGTGGACCAGACAGATCCTATTGGCTGGAAATCAAGATAACTCCCACAGAGATTTAAAAAAAAAGTAAACTGACTCTATTCTAAAACCTTAAAGACACTTGTTGGCAACAAAAGTATACATACCGCGCTTGCATCTGAAAAAAAGATCTTGCAAATGTTTACTTTGCAAAACAGCCATTTCTTCTATTCCACTTTTACGTCTGTATGTCAGCAAAAATTTGAAGCATTTATTTGCAAGTTATTATTTTTAAATACAGGTAGGAAGTTGCACACATTACTGTGGATGCTGATACAATAGTCTTCTAGAAAAGCAGGGCTTCTATAATCACCACAGACTACCTTCAGAGTCCTAGGATACCTTGGAGTCACATTCCTTCTTAATCTGGCTTATATATTTACTTGCTTACACATCTGAATTAAATACAAAGATGAGAGCTAGGAATTCCTGTAATTATCAAGAAGTAAAAAAAAATTTACTACTTTCCATACCTTTCCTTCTCTGTGCTGTTTCATGCCTTCTGTGGGCCAAAACTCCATTTAACTCTACCATGAGTGGTAGGAGGGAGAACAAATACTCAGAGGGTGTAACCAGGACATTTCTTTATACTTCAGAGACAAGGACTGAGCTGATAATCTATAGTAAAAGTCAATCAGGAGGGCAGAAAGGTTCTCTCTATGGTAGGTCAGTAAAGCTCACTCCAGCATAGTATCATTTGTTTACACAGCACATCTGGTTTAAGATTGTCAGGTTATTCTTAAAATAATTTCATATGATCTTCATGAATGGTCACTATTTGCTACTCAGATCTCCAGAAACAGGAGTCACAACAAGAGATCTTATTACCCATTATCGCAAACAAAACAAAGCAAAACTCTCTCCTGTGGTGGAAGGAACCATACACAGGCAGTGTAATCTCCTTAGCCCCTAAGGTGTCTGCTGGTGTGATCTTCCATAGCTGTGATCCAGGGGCATGGCACTTGGGCCAGACCCCAGCAGCAAATCTCTGTAAAAACCAGCTTGCAGAATGCACACAGCCAGCGGCGCATGCCCAACCTATTTGCACAAAACAGCTCCTCCTGTCACTGCCTTGTTTAGGCCTAGGTCCAATGACAAAACATTCTGCTAATGAAAACAAAACATGACACTCAATCCTGCCTTCCCACAGGCTGAGAGTGAAACACTGCTTTGCAAAGTAGTTATTGCCACCATTTTAGTCACGACAAAATAAGAGTTTGATTCCAAAAACTAATCCCTTGGTTTGAATGAAATTAATCACTCTTGTGTCACTCGTGTTCAGAGAGGAGGTTTGTCTTTATTAGGCTGCAGTGTTAAATCAGACACTCATTGGAAAAGCTTCCTTATGTATTCCAAAAGCCAAAATTAGCATAGATACAGAACTGGTGCTCTCATACTGAGTAATGTTATAGGGCTCATCCTCAGAAACAACTATTACAGAATTACAGAATTACAGAACATTTTCTACTTTAAATGAACATAAGGTTTTCTTTAGGACATTCATCCTCTTTGTCAGACCGACACAACTGTTCCCTACCATCCTCAAACCAAAACCTTTCAGCAAGCAGAGCAGGCAGGGCCTCTGGGAGCTCCTTGCCAGGTTCCAGGCTTTGCTGAGGAACCCGAGCCCTGGGCTGGAGTAACTCAGATGGAGAAATTTCTACAAATGCAGTTCAGTACTGACCCACCCAGAGCCTTTATTATTCAAGCTCCTGACTTCCAGTGAACACAACTGCTAATATTAAGTCGGACTTCAAGGGAAACACCATCTCCAGACTTCTCCAGAGACAGCAATGAATCTGCACAGTCTAGAGAACTATCATGGTAGCTAAGACTTCCTGCCTTTTACAGGTGATGGAAGCCAAGAGGCTTAGGAAATCCATCCAGGGCAGGCTGCAGGACTGTGTTCAGGGTACTGCTCTCACACAAGTTCACAGTTCTCTCTAGCTACCTCTCCCTGTGTTATGCCTCAGAATGTACAGAAGAAACGACAACTTTGCTCTTAAGCAAGTATGTCTTCATCCCAACTTGTGCAGAAGTGGAACAGCACCGCTAGGAACCGGGATGGGGATGGGAGCAGCTGCTCCATATATTCACATAATCAAGATATCCAAATGAAAACATGCGGTTGTAACGGCTGCCATTTCTGCCTGCTAATTTTTCCCCTGTTACTGCATTCATAACTCAGCCTGCCTGACATGCGTGTGTACATGACAGTTTTGTATTTGCCAGAACACTTACAAATCTTTCTATAGTTAAAGTATCTCCAGGCCCCTACTGAGATGCAGTACCCTTTGTTTAGATAGCACACACAAGCTTAAAGACAGTTCCTCCCAAAGGAATTTCAAAAAGAAGTGGGTGAGGGAGGGAAAGAGGAGAACTGAGGCACTGGGAGTTCAAGTAACGTGTTCGCAGTTGAACAGCAAGCCTGGAGAGAGTTGGGAATTAAAGCCAGACCTCCCAGGGCCCAGCCCAGTGCATTAACCACTAGACCCTCTTTCGTGAAAGCCTACTCCCACTTTCAATTGCATAGGAAATTGAAGCATTGAACTAATACTTGGCACTGAGCATCAATACTGATGGATCACTTAATTTCCCAATACCTCAAATCATCACTACGCACATCATGGTCTCTTGCTCCACAGTATATACAATATATAGTCTATTTTCACAAAGCCACAAGTAATTGTTGCTTCATCCGTTAAAGAGTATTTTGGCTGAATAGAGGTTTTTTGTTTTGTTTTGTTTGGAAATCCTGCCAAGAAACCCTCTTTGGTGGATAGTAACACATTTAGGGACTTGTTACATTACAAGTTAAAAGGAAAACTTGATTAAAAATTATATCAAACCGAATGGAGTTGGCTGAAGAATCAGAGCATCAAAGAATGGGAATCCTTCCCAGTAAGGCCAAAGTTACTGCCCAGGGACCATGGCAAACAATGGAAGTATTCATCAGAAGCAGTGCACCTTCCCCGTTGAATGTTTGTGAGAGCATAGAAAAGCAGAGCTGGCCCTGGTATCAACAGGCCAACTCTGTCTTTAAAAAAATTACAGTCACAGTGGCCACAATGCCTTTCAAATTTCAGCTATCCTTCACAAAATCAGGCAGATCATGTTTCCTGAACAACTCAGAGTCAGCTCACAGGCTTCCAAGGCAGCTCTTGCAGAAGGCAGCGCCTGAGGGTTTCCCATATATCCCTGTATACACACACAGACATCCCTAATGCAGATTTCCGAGGCTTTCAGGAGACCTGCACACATACCAAGTGCTGCCAATGTGAGCCAAAGCCCACAAACCCCAGCTCTAGGAAGGAGTACACACTACAGCCTTGTGCCACTGCTGCAGCAGTAGAGAGCAGCTCATCACAACTGCCCTGGGGATCTACAGGTCCCTGAAACCTCTCGAGAGGGTCTTCTATCCTACTGCTGTCTTTGTATTAACAAGGGAATGATCTGGATTTCACACACAAGAACCTCGTGGACTGCAAGTTGCCCTTGGTTTAAAATGGAATCCAAGCCAGCTGTAGGTAACATCAGCAGCTCCCAGCACCAAGCTGCAACAGCTCCATCACCTCAGTAATGCAGCCAGCTCCTTTCACACTGTGGTTTAACCCCAGATGATAAAAATACTACTCAATGGGGATGAACTCAACAAGGAAAGAGAAGAAAGACAACCACCATTTTCTGACTTTACAGGAAGGCACAACACTTCTGCAGGCACTGCTGCAAGTGTGTTTGTTACCTGTGGGTAGGGAAGCCATTCACTTCCCAGTCATCAGAAGAGCTAAGCCCACATCAGAGCTGATCAGATGGTGAAATACTGTGGTCCCTTCCTAGCTGGAGACCTCTGTGAAAGGACCCAGTTCCCTGCATCACACCAAGAAGCTGCTCTTGGGAACTGAAGCAAAGGATCAAGAATTGAGACATTCTAGGAAAAAAAATCTGGCCTGGTTCAGAGGGAAAGAAGATGCTGAGTCTGCAAAAATGTAATGGATTTTTGTAGAGATCTGAGAACACTTCCATGTGGATCCATGCAAGGCTGAACTCCTATGCTGCCATTACCAATGTGCTCTGTGCATTACAGACATGTCTCAGATTTGCTCATCTGTCTATGTGGTCAGGTCACCACAGCTCAACAGCTGAGCCATTCTGGCTGCTCATGGAAGAAGCATTTTTAGCCTGAAGCAGGTGTGAGATCATTCCTCCAAATATTTTTGCCATGGTGAGCCAAATTCAGTTATATTGTCTTTCCTTTCCCACAGGCCAAGAACACAGTAGGGGACAGTCATCACAGTGTAGCTGGCACATGAGAATTTTGATTTTGAGAAATGAACAATAGTTAGAAAAGCAGAAGACACTGTCCACTGTCTCTGCAAAAAAAAGAAAACAAACCCCAAACCGGTCTAAAACTCAAAATTGTACATTAAACAGGGGTGTCAAATAATGTCACAATTTTAACCTGTGGTTTAAAAAAAAAATAAAGCCAAAAACCAAGAACACTTTTAGTGACCAAGTCCAGGATATTATACAGAAATCCCAAGCCAACATGAAGAAGAAAAAACAACAAACTGTGAGCACAAGCTGCTGCCAGTGGCTCAGCTCAATGAAAACTGTGGGTATATATGTGAACACTTCAGTGAAAGATCAGGACACTTCTTCACAGCTCTAATGGAAGAAAACACAGCGCTTAGACATCTGTAACAGCTGAACAGCCACTGGTCTAGTTCCAGCTCTCCCTTTTTTCTTTTTTTTTTTTTTCTTTTCCACACTAAGCTGATTTTATCGCAATTGAATAATTTTCCTAGCCCTCACTGCACACTGCAAACATTGGTGCTACAGCATGGACATTATGACTTTAATAAAACTAGAAGCAGCTAATGGTTAACAATAAAAAATAATATTTTTTCTTCAAGCAATTAAATTGTAATATAGGGCTCTCTAATTCCTTCCTGTCTGGTCCCATGGGCCTAAGAATAAGGCAACACAAGAAATAAATAATGTGTTGCTGTTACACTACTTCAACCAAGTCTTAAAGTCTCTACAGGAGAAATATTGTCTCCCTCATTAATTCTGAAATCTCTTTTATGGTTTCATATATCAAGTTACCTTTCTGCTAACTTTTTATTTATCCGCTGGTTTACTGCTTTATATTTCCAATTCAGCATTATTTTAATGAGTAATTTGGCTTTGATAAGTCTATGACACATCACAGACAAATCCATGTTACATTTAGCCCAGCAAACACTCCAAAATAAGCAGGCACCCAACATTCAAAGCGCTTGCCACATTTTGCAGTCGCACCTTAGTTAGTTCATTTGTTTGTTTTTATTTATTGCCTTCCAAATGCAAGTAACCTCCCAGCTCACTTTAACAAAGACGTACTAGAAGCAGACAAGAAAGGGATTATGTTAGAAGGGAGGGTTCAATAAGCATTTAGACATAAGTATTACACTAAATCAGACCCTGAATAACCTACATGGAATGAAAGAAACAACCTCAAACCTGTAACTTTAACATAATCTGGAATTCATGTTAATCTACTACTGGGGAAGCTATAGAGGATCTAGGCAAGATCAATCCTTCAATGCTGGGAGCTGTATCAACAGATAGAGCCCTCTTCTCAATGTTTTTATGCACATAATAGATGGAACTACATTCAGGTATCAGAAGGCTCTCCAGGCAAAACAGCTTCTCAAGTCTACAGAGTAATTTATAAGCATCTGCAAGACTAAATAATGTACAGAGAATAATGAAAGAATAACGTACAGAGAACAAAAGGGAAACCTCAAAACATGCAACCATCACAACAACAGGCTTTGCACGGGGACCTCAGGCAAGAGAAACAATCTGCACCTTCAGGTGAAATCAAAAAGGGACTTAAGAAGGTAAGATGGGAGAAGCTTCAAAGTATCTGCTGGGCTAAAAGGAGATGAGAAACCTGCCAGTTCAACAGAGTGTTCTTTTCTGGTTTTTAAGAGCTGTGAGAATTAGCTCAGAAACTGTAACCCCATGTTGAACCCAAAACAAGTGCAGGCTGGGGGTTCTGCTTTCACCACACCATCCTCCAGAGCCGTGTTTGTCCTGAGCAGGAGGAACCTGACCTCATTTACTGTCCCCACCAGGGACACCGCAATGAGACATGGCCCACTCATGCCACCTGGGCTGCAGATCTCCTGCATAATGTAACCCTGATGTTACAGAACCTGCATCCTGAAGCAGCACAGAAACTGTGCAATGTATCACTGCTCTTCCAAAAATAGGGCACATCAGTTATAAGGAAGTATTAACTCTTCAATACTGTAAAAAGATCATTATCCCAGGTCAAAACTGGATGGGAATAAAAGGGGTTTGGATCCGTTTCTTTTTTTAACCTGACATACTACCTTTGCTGGAGCATGTGAAAACCACACACTTGTGAAAGCATAAACAGCACTGAGGAAAAGAAAGTCTACATTCTCATTTCAGAGAAACTGCAGTGGGGTACAGATCCTAAGGCACCAACTTAATGAAAAAATAAAGTTTTTCAGTGTTGGCAGATATTTAAAGTACACGCCTGAAGTGAGTGTATGTTAACCAGTTTAGCTTTGCTGCAGACCTCCTCTGTCTGGTAAGACTCCCTGGTATTTCACAATGACACACATGCCCTGACACCCACACACACCACTACTATCTTCAGCAATAAGGATGTGTGCCCTGGAAATACTAGTTATTGTAGCTCTAAGCCCTGCACTTTATGAGCTTTGAGTAATTCTTAGCATTCAAAAACCTCACTCCAAAGGAGAAGAATAACAAAGTTTAAAAAGAAAAAAAAAAAAAATAAGGACGGGTAGCAGTTGGCATGAACACAACTGGGAACCAGAAGTTTCCTTCTTTCTCCCTGCACATAGTTTTAGTTGCATGTAGAGGCTGCTGCATTCAAGAGCTTCACCAGTTCCACAGTAAGTGAAATTCTACTTCTGACCATTCTTCCAGAAAGTGAAGCTCTAACGACCTCTGAGTTGCAGTAATTATTTATATGCAGTGCTCCTGGACCACATATTCTCCCCTTGGTCAAGAGGCACTGTAGAAAATCAGGTATCACCGGTCTGATTCTGCAAGCAGCAAGCCCAAGGCATCGAGGGGGTTTCTGGCTCATTGGAGATTCTAATGATGAGCCAAGGCAGAGCCCCAAACTCAGATGTGACCCACAGCCACATCACCAGACTTCAGCACTGCAGCCAGAGACAGATGTCACTCAGCTGGGTTATGCAGCACACAGCCATAACAAACCTTACTGGACTAGGAGGCAAAACCTGTCACCTTTGTTGGCAAAATGCAAATGCTGAATAAAGGATCCCATCTTTAAACACTGCCTGTGAGATGTTCCCAGGGATGTCCCTGATCCACAGCTGAGAGAGCCAGTTGATGCTGTCAACTGGCTGCAGGTCTTATACACTCAGTCAAGCTACAACATGGAAATGATTTAACCCTTATCCAACCTCAAATCCTAATCAAATGTATCTCAAGCACTTCACAGGCAGATCTTTAAGTCCAAGCTAAAAACACACCCATATAAGTCGAGCTCTAAGTCAACAACACTACTCAAGTGCACAAGGACAATGTACTGGAGTATGAGACTGATCTGTCAAGAACTGAAATAGTTGATTTCCACAGTGTTTTCTAAAATGCACAGAAGCACTGGAAATTATTAAATATAAGGACATCTCATATCACTGTCTCCATTTACACAGCATCAGGTTCACCAACTTATCTTCATTTTAAAAAGAACAATATTCATTTTTTGTCTTCCCTCTGCTTCTCAGTTACAAGCGTTTACTTAGGAATGCAGAGAAGACATTAAAATATAATGAAGGGATTTTTAAGAGAATTATTTGCTGCTGCTTTTCAAAGTTGGTATGGTTGCAGTCCCATGTAGGACATGTCTGTATCTTTGAGTCACAAAAAAAAGGTTATTCATACTATACAAAATATATATTTAGCTCATATTAATATGTAAGTATATAAGCATAAGTACTACAGTACACATTGAACTGTTTAGATAAAACATTTGTCAGAAAGGACAATGTCTTAAACCACACAGAGCTAAACAGAATTGTTTCTGTTTCATGGAGTGTTTATTCCATTCCATGAAACTATTATTTCTCTTGTTCTCAGCTGGGGCTGAGAGTGGTATCACTGTCACCACGAAAACTCTATCTACAAAATGCTCTGTAAAAGCCTGAGTTATAATATCAGGGTTTAATCAGCCCTAACCCCACTAGCTTAATGAGGAACAATTGTGTAAGTGGGAAAATGATTTATCTTGGGACTGTGAAGCAGATAATTTTGGTTAAATTTTTCCAGATGGCTTCAAACCCTGAAAACTAGCCAAACCCTTTACCTACCTACTTAAAGAGCTTGGATGCCTTCCCTGGCTGATTCATAAAAAGAACATGTTGCATATAATCTATATGGCACAACACCCCCATTCTTGGCCACCAGCACAGGGATATAATTAATCAGTATTAGCTGATACGTGTTTTTCTTTCCATTTATATCAGAAATGCAGATTAAACACAAACTTCTTTGGATATGACATTCTCCCAGTGAGCTCTGATGGCAGGAAATGGGAATCTGCTGCCTCCCAGCAGCACCAGAGCTGTCTTTACAAAGCAACATTGCAGCCAAAAGGGCATCCTTGCTTCTCAAGCACTGGGCAGGGAGACCCTGATGCACCATTTGGCCATTACAGGCATCTCCTGAAGGCCTCCTGCCTGGCCTGTTTAGCTGCCTTCAGCAATGCCCCAGCACCACCAGTCTGCATCCTCCACAGCAAGGAGATGCAGAAACACAAACTAGCAGTAAGTAAAAATACAGGCACAGAAAAAGCAACAAGTGAAAAAGGAACAACCACTGGCAAAGCATGGTAGGACAGAGCAAAGGAAGGAGACAAGCTGGGACAACTCAGCAAGAACCTGCTCAGTATGAAGCATGCTGAGAGGGAAGTTTTCATTTCAGGGCTTCCTCCCTGGTAGCCTGGTACCAACACTTTGACTCCAAGGACAATTTCTTCATGATACATAAAATCATAAATAGTGCAACTATTTTTCCTAGTAAAGCAATTACCTGTTGGAGCTGAAGGAATCCAGTTTTCCTTCAATTTACACAGACTTAGAAAAATCAAAGTCAAGAGGTAGATTTCTGGATCCAGTCCTCTCACTAGCATGACAACATGAAACTCTGAATGGGTTTTGCTGAGAGAAGTGAAGCTTAGCAAACAAGACACAGTTTGAACATCAAGGAGAGGGCTGTGAAAGCTGAGCATGAGGACAGAAGGGACTCAGAATCTCTGTTCTTCGTGGTATGTAAGAACAGACTTGGCAAGGAACTACCAAAAATGCTGTGGTAAGCATTGATCCTTGTGGGAAAAGAATCATAGAAACATACAAGGAATTGGGCTGGAAGGGACCTTGAAGTTCACCCAGTTCCACCCTCTGTCATGGGCAGGGACACCTCTCACTACCCCAGGTTGCTCCAAGCCCTGCCCAACCTGGCCTTGGACACTTCCAGAGATGGGGCAGCCACAGCTTCTCTGGGAACCTGTGCCAGGGCCTCCCCACCCTCACAGGGAAGAATTTCTTCCTAATCTCTGTCATCTCTTGAGTGATGGTCATCATCCCCAGCCATTTTCACTGGTGACTAGAAGTGCCATTTTTCCAGGAGAACCTGAACCCAGCTTAGAGGGCAGAGCTCTGATGTCCTTACAAAGCTTAGGGGTACGATTACCAGTGTAATACAAAACAGAATAAACACCCTTCTACCTGCCCTTCCCACTCAGTATCCATTTTGCCACTTGAAGATTCCATCTTTCCAAATGTGATCAATTTTCCCACTTTTTGCAGGGCTGAGAGCCAAGCTGCTTCTTTTTTCCAAAATCACACTTTTCCCCCATTCTTTTATTTGTACAAACACTTTTCATCTTTGATCTATATCAATTCTCAAAATTATTCCCCTTCTTTTCAGCCTCAATACACTTCTTTTTTTTAAGTCTCTGATCTATTATTCAATCCATCTTTGAAGCTTTTTAAATTCTGCTAAATCTTTTAGGAGGCAAAATACTAATGTAACAACATAATATTACTTCCAGGGCTATTTTCTATTCTCTTCTTTTTATTCTCTAACATCTGTTGTTTTGGCTTACACCATATGCACAGGGAAGAAGGGCTGAAATCTCTATAGGGAAACAACTGCATTATGAAGATTTTCACTTCCTAATGGGAGAGAATGCTTATTCTAAAATCTCAGGTAGGTAGGGATGTTTTAGTGAGCAAGCTGGGGAAAATAAAAAGAAAAAAGAAAAAAAAGAAAAAAGAAAAAAGAAAAATAATATCCACTGAATTTGTGGAAAGCAGAAGTGCACTTTAGCTAACAGCTTTTCAAACACAACTCACTCTGATGATATGAGATGCAAGGTCATGCTTTAACTCAAATTAAGTCACACAACACTTCATAAAAGCATTTCCATTCACAGAAAACTGTATTTCTTATACAGTTTTCTCATTTTGCAAGTATTTTTATTTTCTACCCTGACAAGTCCAAACAAAAGCAAACCATAAATTTGCCTATAATTTGCATTCCTTCCCTGTGGAAGATACTGAAGCAATTTACTCATTTAAATACTTGAATCCTATCACTTTAACACATTTTACATCTAGCAAAGATAACGCTTTCAGATGAGAAGTGAAGAGCTATTAATTTGGCACAGGTCTTTCAGTTACAAGAAGGAGGCTACAAGCAGGAGGTAAATACTGCACCATAGCATGAAATTACTTTGCTGCAATAAATACTTTTAGAACTTAATTTTTTATTGTATTTGCAGTGAACATTACTTCTGAAAATCTAAGAACTCAAAGAACTCAAAGCTATCTTCTCTTGCAGCAGTCTTTCTGTTCCAGACAAAATGCAGCTTTAAGGATCCAGGTTAGCACAAATTCAGCCACAGGTTAAAACTCAGCAATGAAAATGCTGCATCAAGCCAGAGTATGCCCTCAGATCCACCTGTGTAGCTGAAACCAGGAAACATTCCACATTTGCACCTGTGTAACTGGAAGTAGAATGCAGGTATCTGCTTTCCCTTTAGTCCTATAAGCCACAGAAACTAATTCAATCTGTTCCCACTTGCTACATTTACAAAAATCCTCCAATTGCTCTCCACAGGAAATACTTAGAGGATACTCTTAAGCTGACATGCAAAATACTACTCAGGGTGATTCCCTACTAACCTGTTACTCAGAACTCTGTGCAAAGCCCCAGGTATCAAGGTGGGGACAAGCAGCCTCATCTGACTGTTGCTGATTCACCCCATTTGCACCCATCTAAGCAGAATTTAGAGCATGTTTACAGAGCAGATTTTAGCAGTGGCACAGGCTGCTTGCACAGATCTGCTGACTGGGAATCCTGAAGAATACAGAACGCACGTAGGGCCAACATTACAAGCAGCAGCCACAAAGGGTCACAAGTTCCTATGCAGAACTGAATAAATTCACTTAAAAGACCAAAAATACAAGGTGGCCAATGGCTTACAAAGGGAGAAAAACAAAAAACTCGAACTTTCCAAAGAGCCAGAGCTTATTAATCTTTTTCTGTTCAGCTTCTAAAGTTTTATAACCACATATCTCACCTATAAATACTCAGTCTAAGACCAATATGTCTTGTTCCGTGTAAACTCCCCAATCAATGCTGCCTCCTTTTCTATTAATCCACCCTTTAAAATACGTTCTTTTATCAGGTTTTAATGTCTAACATGATTTAATCAAGAACACATGCCTCATAAATATCATCTGTCATGTTCCATTAGTTTCATGTGGAAAAGTACAAGTCAATAAACAAAGGTTGTGCCATAAATCTGCCTTGAACACATTATACCTCAAATAAGAAAATAAAAACATGTGTGTCCTTTGACCTGGATATTCTTAAAATGGAACTTCAGGTATTGTCTTATGCCTTTAAAAATGTCTAAAGCATTCACAATTAATTGCGTACCTAAGCAATTTCAATTTACATAATGCTGATCTGGAGATGGTGATTAAATAAGCACTATGCCTTTAAGGCACCTGTTAAATAACATCACTGCCTCTGGGTTAAAACTGATATCCCGCACTGCACAATGAAAACCAGGCCCCTCCACCATGCAACTGTGCAATAAAACCCCCTCGTAACTCAGAGCAGCCATTGGCTTCAGTTATTAATAGAGAGAGGGGAAGAAAGGAAAAGGAAAGGGGAGGAGAGAAGGGAAAAAAACCAGCACCTTCTCCTGTGCACTGCATGGAATTGTGGCTGCTGTAAGCACCAGCAAGGCCAAAGGATTCCTGGGAGCTCTCCCCGGCCCCTCCACTCCAGCGTTGGTGGGCACCAGTTTGTCACCAGCTCTCCAATTGTCCAAGCACACAAATAACATGAGGCACTAAATTTTGGTAGTTACAGTAATGATCAGATTTGAGGCTTGGGTCATCTGGGAATTTTTACTTAAGGAAATTCCCAGCCTTTCCAGGGTTGCAGGCAGCAGTCGGTGCTTTCAATCTCTCCCGCTCTTTAAGGCACACAGCAGTTTGTGGCTTTTGGTGTTTTCCACTACTGATCTCAGTTTGTTACAGGCTTTGTGGGTGGCATGGGACAGCTGCTCCCTGCACTGAGCACCAACTGCCTGCAATAGCCACAAACTGGATCTGACCCTCCACAGGGGTCAAATGCTCCTTCCCATCTTGCTCCTAGCACCCAGTGGGCTTTGCTTTGGACACCCTCCCTGCCTGGCCCTCTGTGCTACAGCAGCACAAACAAGGGCTTCACTGAGGGTCCCTTATCCATGCCCCAGCACCTTTATCTGCAGCTCCCATTAAGTCCTAGGGGGCTCATTCAAATTTAGCTCTGCCAGAAGCAATCATCTTTTCCTGAGGTCCCACTGACTTCTGCAGGATCTGGAATATGGTGGACAGCTCTAATTCCTGTCTAAAACCTGGGAAATTGGGCTGACAATAGCTCTAGAGGCCTTGGGATAGGAAGTCAAATGTTTTCCTCTCATGCACTGTGAAATCTGAGAAACAAGTTCACAACTCAAGAGTTCAATTTTGAAGCTTTACAAAGAAAATAAAGAATATCTAGGTCTTTTCCTTAATGACTACTTTGATCACCCACACACTTACATCCTGCAAGTCCCATTTACCTCTTTGAGCAGATGGGCCTATACTCATGTCCAAAGCAGTTGTGAATCTGTGAATGCAAGGAAGAGGCTGACAATGGGGATTCCAGGAACTTCCTGGCTCTCCCATCACTCAGCTGGCCGTACTACCAGAACTGTGGGCCCATACTGAAACTGCCAATTGCACAGTACCACAAGAGTGAGACAGCACCCAGAGGAGGGATCACCATCACAGCACCCTGGTGCAGTGCAGCCCTTCATAAGCCAGGGTTTAGAGAACCAGCCCAAATGGCTGGGCAGTGACTCAGCCCTCGGCAGTGTTTCATAGGGCACTCTGGGAGTATACAAAGTATTTTAAGTGAGAGGACACTTCGCGTTCTCAGTGCCAGACACAGAACCAGTGTATGGTAGGCAGTTCCCAAGTGCTTACTCTCAGGCTACATCTAACCTGGCTGAACACCAAGGCCCTTTGCTGGCAAAGGAACAAGTCTCTTCCAAAAACCTACTCTAATTACGGTCGCTCTCAGGGCCCTTATAAACATCAAGTCCCACTTCCCAGCTCTTGTGTTTCCTCTTTTTTCAGTAACAGGATTTTTAAAATAAAGGCAGTTTTCTAGGTCAGAAGACAGACTCTAGGAGTCTACACATTAGAACAGTTTGATAGGAAAGTCATAATACTTGCAATTCCCTGAGATCTTTTATCTTGCGCATCTCAGACTCCAATGGTATCACCTGGCAAGGAGCCAAAAGAGCTCTGCTACTAAACCTGCACGATAAGATCAGTGCTGAGTGGAGGAAATGCCAACAAAAATCTCCCACTTTTCCCTGGATTTTCACTCAAAAAAATGAGTATGTCACTCTAGTTCCCCACTCAACAAAGTCGCAGTGCCTGAAGGTTGACCCCATTCTCCCTCAGCAACAATTAATAAAAGTGCAGTGTATCTTCTCTGATTCACTCTCCCACCCCACTGCTTGCTTAGAAGGCCTCAACTCCTTGGTGGAACAATAGACTATCACATGGAACAGCTTTCTAGGCAGCTGTGTGCATCACGTGCTGGAACTCACAACAGGAAGAACTCAAAATTAAAACTATAGCACCACTCACAGAAGATGCCTTAAAAGGAGACCCACAGAAAGCAAGAACTGTGTAATATTCAATGCCAGGAGATCAAGCACCAGATCCAGAGAACTGTTTAGGCACTGAATTTCCACAGATGTCAGTAGGAGTTAGGTGCTTGAATACCTCTCAGCATCATGCCTTTAGTAAAGCAAACCATAAGGCTTGATTTTCCAGTAGTTCTTCAATTCCTACAAATTCTCCTTCACCTCCTTTGAGGGGCAAGTCCTTCAAAGGAATGTCCAGGAGAGTCATCACGCATTTGTCTTTCCTGAAAGTAACCACCCAGTTCTCAAAAGGAGCAGGCTGGACCTGATAAATGCATGAAAATAAAAAACAAAACACCACCTTTTATGACATTGTTCAGTGCTTGGCTTCCTAGGAGCCATTTAACTCAATGAATCTCTGAAGCAGGATCCTGTCTCTACTTACAGCTTACAGAGTGGCAAGGAAGCATCTGACAGGTATTGCATTGTAGAAGAGTACCTGAGAGACAATCGCTGCTCCTTTAAACTAATAGATTGTTTTCAATTAACACAGGCACCATTGAATTTCACTAGTTCTTAAAACAACATAAAACAAAAACCCCAAGCAAATCCCAAAAAGCTACCACATTAACCAAGAAACTGACAGGGTTCTGCAACTGAAAATCTATAAAGAAACTGAACTTAGCACCAAAAGGCGATCACTTGCCTCATTCAGAAATATAAATCAAAGATACCACCCAAAGGAAAGGGGAAGGAAAAAAAGGGCCTTGTGATGACAGTTCAGATTGAAATTAATTTGCCCACTTGCAGAAATTCAGAAAGTGTTTGCTCTTGATTTTTCATCTCCACCACATGGCAGCTGCTTTCTCCCAGGGCACACACTCACACTGTTGTGGGCTGTAGGAGCAAGACAGCCAACACTGGGAATAGACACGTCCCGTGGTGGCACAGCAAGGAATAGGCACAGCGGCCACTCCACAGGGTGTGCAGAGCCCGAGGTACACAGACACACAGACTTGTGTCTGGCCCAGGGACTGACAGAGGGGAAGGTGTCACAAATATAAATCTCAGGCCAGGGAGCCAAAGAACTCTGCTGAATTTTAGTCACATGGGTATCTCTCAGTTTCCCTTGGCTGCCTCGATGAACTGTAGCCCGAAGTTGTAAAACCTGCCCACAGCTGCTCTGCTCACCCCCAACCTGATGTTTCACACTGTGACTTTATGCAGGCTTGTTTGGATCTAACAAGGTCCTTATTTTTCTACAATGCAGGAAATAAGGAAACCAGCCATCAATTATTAGAAGCGCAGCAGATCTGAGCCGCGTGGCTGTAAAACAGATTTTTCTTTAATGAAACTGAGCTGGCATTTGCCAGAAATAACAAGTGCCCAAGACCAAAATGTAAATCAAAACTGAAGGAGAGTTTTCAAAACTTTGAATCATTGGTAGCAACAGACAAGCTCAGAAGGAGGTTGGTATGATTTTGGAATGTCTTAAAAATGTGTGACTAATATGACTTCTAAAGACATTATTTGTGAGTTAGTATTTCAGTCTCCCCACAGAAAGAAAACATCATGACCAGAGAGGGCCCAAATGTTTGCTGTAATAACTGTGTTAGTATGTCACTATTGCTGGGCTAGGAAGGAGGCTGAACCTTTGTTTTCATTTCAGAGAACAAAGAAAGGGAAGACATTAATGTTGAAAATTGCCAGTGCCTGGCAAGAGACTATCACAACCGTTATCCTTTCCCCACGTACCCAGGTTTTAAACCCAGCACTTGGTTTTAGCTGGTCTCAGCCCAGGCCCTGGGAGACAGCAGGTTCCATCACACATCTCTGAGCAGACCTGTCTAGTCCAGGAGGAGTGGTGCTGTTTGCTGAAGGGAGAGACATAACAAGAGAAAAGAAAGGGTGTGTTTGGAGGAAACATTAGTGGCTAGTGATTCCCTTGCCATAACTACTGTGCAAACTGTGTGACTGTGGTTGTGGCAATGCTCCTCCTTCCCTGTCTGTCCCCTACTCTTTGTCACAAAACCCAGAATGAGGGCGTAAATTTGGCCTCATCTGGATGCCAGGCCCATGGACTGCAATGCAGAAGGCACATGAAGGAACTGCAGCACCAGGTCTGGAAGAAGGAGATGGCCTGGAATCCAGTCTTTTACAGATTGCAAGTGGAAGCCCTTGGCATGGTCCAGCTTGTCCATCTAGTGATTCTGCCACTGAATGCAATTATCTGTAGTTGATATTAATAATTTCTTCCATAGGAACATTCAGTCTCTCCCAATACCAGAAGGTTTATCCTTTATTAAACTGTGCCAGGTTTAGTTACCCTTGCAGCCAAAAACCCATCTTCCTTCTTGGTTTATCCTTCTCAGTTTCCAGCCATGAGATACCATTCTGCACTCAAAAGAACCCTGAAGCATCACTTATTTTCTCCTCCACTTCATCTCTGGAATAGACTAGATTCACTGTAATCTTCCATTAGTCCATGGGTACCACACATGGGTCAGCATCTTCCAGTTCTTCTCCAAATCCTTTGATTTTTCAAAGATATTTAAGAAAGCCTGAGCATTAATCTATCTTCCTGCAAGCAGAGTGATAATTTACAGAAGAATTACATCTCTTCCCTAAGCTTTTTAATAATGTATCATATCACCTCATATCCTATTAGAAGTGTTATTTTCTCATACCAGTTGGATGTGACATGCCAATCCTTTTCAGTGTCACTGCTTTCCAGAACATACAGCCTCCCACCTATAAAAACAGTTTTTATCCTCCATGCCAAGGTACTGCCTCATATGTATGACATAAGAAAATACCTGTTGTCCAGCTCCTGATGACTGCTCAAGAAATCCATGTCAAATGCCAGTCACTTCCTGATTTTTATTAATTAAAAATATTCCCTTAAACTGAAGGAACAAATTTACTGGTAGCAGCTTTCTACATTCTGTTAGGATTTCAGCAGAAACTATTCAATATCATTGGGAACAAAATCCAAACTTTCAGAGCTTTATACAAAACACTGTCATTGCACAAAATATTTATATCTGGTGTGCATCTCCATTTCTATAGAAGTCAGTTTCTATTCCTTTCAAAAGGCAACAATACTGTTTTCTATACCACTATTTTTCTGCCATCAACACTGAATGTGACAATTCAAAAAGCATCCCAGAAGCTAAGTCTTACCTACCAACACATTCACCTCTGCCAGCCTCACTCTCAGGCTTGTTATAAAACAAGAACTAGTTTGATGAACTTTTAAAAAGAAGAACAGCTTCCTTCAGCTGCTCTGTTAATGCCAATTTCTGCCACAATTCATCCCCAGATATAAACACTCCAAACTCCACCTGGACAGTAAGGATGTAGATACAACTTACAACTGAAGGCCAACAGTGCTGCAGGCCTTCAGTTAATTTTTGTATTTGGAAAACAGGATGCACTGCAAATGAATAATAATTCAATGTGAGCCTAATTCAGTATCAATAAGGCTATTTCCTTCTTCAGAACAATGGCTGGCATTTTGTATCCCCAACAGGCAATCATTTGTTAGCAATGGCATGTCCCCAGAATGCCACAGAACATTTCACAACTGCTTTGCACATAAAATCAATCATTTTCCATGCCCAGTTGTCCCACCACTGGCTCTCCCAACTGGTGTTCTTCGAGCCCTTCACTCAGCCTGGTTTTTATTGTATGCCTTCTCAGTGTTTTCTTGACAAACAAATGAGTGGCCAGAAACACCAATGTTAGACAAGGAGGGATTTGAACTTTGTTCAGCAAGTCAAAGAGGATTGAAGCCTGGCCTATTACAGCTTGAGAGACCTCTTCTAACTCTCTAGTGCCTAAGCGGTTGAGTGCAGGAATTAAAGATGTCACAGGAAAGACAGCTGGGCCCAAAGAATTACACTCCACAGTAGGATTTCCATCCAGCCTGTCTTTAAAAACTCCAGTGATAAACAACTTATGTCATCCTTGAGTACCATATGGCAGAAAATTAGTATAGTCCTAGAAGGTATCTTTCCTAGTGTCAAGCCCACATAATCCCTAGTGGAAGAATAAACCAACCTAGAAGACACAGAAGGTGCTGAAGATCGGGTTCATTTCACAAAATATTTAACTACCAACAGAGAAAACCTATAGCCACACTCAGCTCAGAAAGGATGCAACAGGAGATTTCCTTCTGCACCAGCAGAACAAGACCAGTGTCTCTGACAGATGTGTGGGCACCATACACACTGTATGTGTATGTGTACAAACCTGTAACTGTGATCTACAAATCACTCTGCTTAGAAGCTCCTTCCCATATATAACATATTCTGAATCAGGGCTGCTCATCAAACTAGCAAATGTTGCAATCAGCAGCCTTCATACTGGAACCTGTATCCAATCTCCCAGATTGTTTTCTCTAGTGGTACTTAGTGTCATAATTCATTTTTATCTAAATGCTAGCTGGCTATGAGGCTATTTTTCACCAAGTTTTCTCTCAAGTCTTATTATCTAGGATCCAAAACTACCTCCCTGTCTCTTCAGAGTGACTGCTTGCTGCTGAAACATCCACCCCATGCATAAAACTTCTTTATCATCTCTGATGTTTACTGTTCTTAATTTTCAAGTTTTCCAGCAACTTCTCCAGCAGCTAATAAAAAATCTTTTGTTGGCATTAACACTAGCCCTTAGCAAGGAAACTTCCCCAAGCAGGCTATCTCATTTTGAGAAACTCAACCTGGGTACCACTGAGGCTGCAAGTCTCTGCAACACACCAGTGTTTTCATTCTACCTTGTCAAATAAGCTGCACTTGTGGCCAATGCTATCGTACATTTCAGCTCAAAACTTCTGATGATTAATCATCCCAGGGGTTTGTTCTCACCTTCTAGGTTTTGGTCCCTTAATATTAGCTTTCTATGATTAATCTTGCAGAACATATCCACTTGTAAAAGTATCTATGGAACTGGCAAACATAAAAGCAACAGGTATAAAAGTGCATTTTGACAAAGCAGTTTGAGTACTTATGCCAGCAATCTCTGCCTAATAGCTTCTGACAGGATGCAGTATAAGGGAAAGGAGATCTCATATGAATAATGATTCCAATAAAAGCCAGCCAAATCACTCTGACAGATTTTGAGTATTTACACATTCAGCAGACCAAAAGCTATTTACACCAGTTGCCACGCTTCCACTCATTTAGCCCACAATTCAAGTAAGTTACCACTCTTTAGATATATATATTTTAAAATAAACTTAACAGCACAGTGGCTCTGTAAAGAGGCCAAGAGAGTAGAAAGAAAAAGGCCACTAAGACTCAAGGGCAGGGAAAGAGCAAGTAGGCTCTAGGAGTAAATATCCCCTTAAATTTCCTGCATATCCATCCAAATCAGGGAGATGCTAAAATGCATGGGGATCTTTATTCTGCAAGGAGAACCATCCACACATTGTCTGTAGCTTATCCCCACAAAACTATGACAAGTCAGCAAACCCTGAATAACTCAAGAACTCAAAGAAAAGGAATAAAAGCCGATTTGTGGTAAGTTGGCAGGAGGAAAAATAAGAAGCAAACTGTTCAGATTAAAAGCGTGAGATGTCTTTTTCTTTTGCCAAATGAACTGAGTCCATACTTGGAGGACAATTTTTTATGCATAAGCCCTCCAGAGCTCAAGTCTGCCTCCTTTTTATGCACTCTTGGATTTAAAATGGCATCACTTCAGATTTGCACCAGAGTTAGAGACAAGGGGATCAGGCCAGTTCAGTTTCAGTTGAACATAAACCAGCTCTGATAACTTCAAGGAAACTGAACATTACAACAATCAGATATCCAGAAAGAAGGAATTTAGTGTTGCTTTTTCTTGTTCAAGTCTCAGCTGTGTGCAAAATCTGTTCAGTCAGAGTGATGAGGATCTTGGGAACCTTGTAGTAGCCACCAGCACCTCAAAAGCCCAGGGACACACAGTCCATTGGGTGACTTCTGCCTCGAGAACAATGCACCCTAAGAGACTTTGCCATCTGCTGGGAGGCAAGAGCAACCCAGAAAACTGGGGGTAGGGGGCAGAAACTTTCTTCCCAGGAAATACTTTATCCTTGGCTGTGTCCAACACCGCTTCCTTAATGTACCCTCCTTTCCCTCACCTCAGCACAGCAAGTGCTAAAATAAACGGGAGATTTTGTTCCTCTGCAACAATTCTGCAAATGGCAGCACAATCCAGATGCCAAGCAGCAACAAGCCCAACTAAAATGCTGCATTAAAACCTTACTCTCCAAAGATGGATTTTGCACTTTTCACCACTCATGCTCAGAGACTCGCCAACAAGGGCAAACATCAAGACATTCATGTAGCCAAGAGAGAAACCCAGTCCATGCCCACGCTGTGCAGAGGGGCTGCAGCCACACTCCAGCAAGTGCCACCCAGGGCTGACACAGCCACAGGCTGCAGTGCCACATCCTGCACCAGCACCCCATCCGACCTCAGAGTACAGCCACATCATCCCAACACTGCACCTGAACTCACAAACTCTTGTCTCTCAGCACAGAAAATTAAGCTGGCCCTGAGAGTTTGCCCAAACAACTGCCCTGTTTCTGGTTCCAAAACTGGCTTGTCCTTCTCTACACCATACTCTGCTATGCTCTCGCTGTACAAATGTCATGACCAGTACACAGCTTTGCCCCAAATTGATAAAAACAGCACAGTCTAGAACAGAGTTCAAGCTCCCTTGTTCTGTTAATCCATAATATTTATATACTCGGCCATGTTGGCCGCTGGCACAATCCTTCACCACTTTTGCCTGTTTCACATACAATGGCTGATCACACAAGCTTTACATCCATGCATGGTCTTGAACACAGGAAAAATTGAAGGTGAACATGCTGTGCTAACTGACCTTGGCACCTGAGCTACTGGGCTACAAGTGCTTGCACCCTTTTTTTCTCCGGGAGAGAATTTTAACACTTGGATCTTCTGTGTCTCAAAGGAGCATGGAAGAATTTTCAAAACATGCAATACTGGCCTCCTCCTGAAGTCAACTCCCTGCAATTTCAGCAGGAGCAGCAGGGCAAAGCAGGAGTTATGAAACCTTATGTTCAACCCTTTCTGGGATTTTCCCAGAAAATACTGGGTAATAAACCAGAAATTTCCTCTTTTATCTGTTCTCACTTTAACTCTCTCTTCTCTGTCCAGCACAGATGGGGGTTGGGAGGTAGGCAGGACTTACATAAGGAACAGTAAGTGCTGACAGAGAATGAAGTGAGTCCTTCTGAATACAAACTGCTGCTTCCTCGAGCACCATTCCTGTCCTATTCAGTCTCCTCTCTTCAGTCACTACAGAGATGTTCCAGCCAAGAGCACAACTCACAGTCATCATGACTGAGCACTCCCTCTCCGTGAAGGATTCAGGTTAAATCAAAGCCAGCTGCTTTAGAGAAGACAGGCAGCTAAGAAGAAGTTAAACAAAATAATAATAAAAAATGCAATCTAGAACCTACATAGATAGGAAATCTGCTCTTGTGGTTCAAATAAATAACTCTAAGGTATTTAAGCCTCATGCACAGAAAACAATTTTGTAACTTTTTAAGTCATCTTCTTGCATTGTTGTTCTGCCCTAATAACTCTGAAATGTGCTACTCATCTCTCCCAGTTAAATATCCTGTTTCACAAGCCCACTCCTAGATATCTGAAACTGCACAGCATTTCTATCTAGCTTTAGGCATCTAGCATTCCAAAGAATTAATATTTAAACTTATTATAAAGGAATGGGGATTGCGTTAAGCATGCAGTATTTAGCAAAACATTCATACCAATAAACTGCTGTGTTGCTTGTCTGAAGCACATTTATCATCCTTTAAACTCAAAACAAAGATTATGCTCCCAAACTGACACATGTATCTATTTTCCTTTTAATACAACCAAGACTTAGATAGGATTAGAGAGTGGAAGCTCTCAAATTTCAATTTTAACAATACACTTAAAATTATATTATCTTTCTTTGCCTAGGGGATTGTTGACTTCAGTATTTAAGCGACTTAACCATGGCAAATTGTGAAAAAGCATTGAATCACAGTACTTATTTTAAATAATCCTAGACCCTCTACTCCTTCTAGGGAAGAGCCTCATGTTAACATTTTTATACATATTACTGCTCTTATATCTCTTGATTATAGATAAATGACTAAAGAAACTCTAACCTGTTGCAAGACATCACTAATTGGTATTTTTCCTCTTATATTAGCCTTTGATTTACACCTCACATACGTTCTCCCAAGCCAGCACATGTAATTTATTTACAGCACTGGAAGGCAGGCAAAATACATCATCTACTGTTATACAACCTTCTACAAGGTATTAAAATACCAGGCCCCTGGAGACACACTTCATATAGTTCAGCAAGTTCCAAAATAAACCAAACCACCAACCCCCTAAGCACTTAAAACAACAATGGACATCTGTATTAAAAAGTTACTTTTTTACTGTATTTGATGATGTCGCCTTAGTGTCATTTTTCCCTCTGGCTAATATGCAAACAACATGTAAGAATGAATTTGCTTTCTCCTCATTGTAAAACAACTAACAACTCTATAGCTCTCACAAAGCCCTCTTATCACACACGTGAATGCCAGAATTAAGTGCAGTTTATGATGTTTTGCATTCATTTAACCCTTAGAATAAATTTGGTGCCGTAAATTCAATCGCAGTGCTCCTTACCAATCCATTCAGGAAGATAATCACATATACATTCAAACATAATGATGGAGAAGTCAAACATAATTATTAGAGTTAAAGCAAAACAGTTGCTTTAAATAAAAAGATCTTAAGCACTTTGAGTTGACTGAGATCAACCCTGTAATGCTCAAAACCTTAAAATAACCTAAAACACAGAATTTGGATCAATGTCCTGGAAATGTCTCATCTGTTTTACAAGCAGTCCTCTGTCTACAAATAATCATTAACAATCATTTCATACAGTCAAGCTAATGACTGTAATAAAAAAATAAAAAAATAAAGAAAAAAAAGAAATCCTTGTTCCAGGTTACCAGTGAAGCACAGATTCTCAGAACAGAAAGTTCAGGTTCCAACCAAGATTTCACATACAGGGTGCCAGAAATGTAATAGGAGGGGAAGGAAAAAGGGGAACTCTTTGCCTCTATTCTTCAAAGCCTGTGCAGAAAGGTAGTGCTGCGCTGGTGTGCACCGATGGTTATCTGAATGGATGGAGGGACCGGCCCTTGCTTTTCTTTACACGCCCCATTTACAGGCAATAAAACGGCCCGAGTGGTTTTAACTGGTCGTTCTATGTCACTGTAACGCTCCCTGCTCCCGGCAGAAGATAACAGCTGTGCCATATTCCCAAACACATACTTTTGCTATTGTTTGCACATTTGTGGGGCAAGATTATGCTGTACCACAGCCAGTGAGCACTGCCCTTGCTTTGGAACCCTGTATTCCCAGTTACAGCAATGTGCTGGGAAACAGCGTTGGGTGGCTGAGGGAAAAAAAGAGCAAACAAACCCCAGTCTATTAAAAGTCGTTTCAGGCACTGTGAAATGATTACTAGATTGCACGCCTGGTTCAAGCTTGTTGACATACAATGATAGAAATCTGGAGTGCAAAATGGAGTGGTTTACGTCTATTTTCCCTCTCCAATTACCCTGCCATCAACATCTTCAACAGTTCTAAAATCACTAAACAGCAGAATTTCTAGAATAATGGTAATTATGGTACTGAGTGTGGAAATTATATTCACAGTACTACTGATTTCTCTCATAATCCATACGTTATTCCACTTCCTAGCTTACAGATGGATTTAATAGAAACTTGTTATTTGTTCTACAAGCTTTTCCCTGTACACAGGAAAAAGTACTTCTGTAACATCAGGATTGAAATACTGACCCAGCTAAAGTTAGTGGCAAGACTCCTACTGATATTCATAATTTAGGGTAAAATTTTGTCCTTCTTATTCAACAAAAAAACAAACCACTTTACTGCAAGGAAGCAGTATAGTCTCCTAAAAGATATTCACTTTAAATTTAGCAGTTTCACTAAAAAGGATCTTGTAGCCCTCCCAGAATATAATCTCAAATATACTAAAGATCCTCAGCATACACTTAACAGTTTATGTGTATACAGGGTTGAATTCTTAAGATACAAATAATGTATTCAGTTATATCTAAATGATAATTTAGAATGGTCTGTGTCCAAAAATTTGTAGTTGATGAGACTGCTCACAAGAACAGTAATGTACATACTTAACCACTTGTAAGATGTGGACTTTAATTTTTTTCTTACTACAAAAGAAAAAAGGATATTTTTCTTCTCACTCCACTTAGCACAGTATATAATAACCTCTGTTATTGTAACATTTTAAAGACAGAACAAGTGCTTTCTTATTTTTAACTTCTATTCCTTCAAACAAAACTGTAATCAAATAAATTTTTTCTTCCAATTATTAGACTTATTTCCCTGTTGAGAGTAATCTGACATTATCTGTGATTCCAAAGAATTCTGCACAATATTAAAATAGATACAACATTTATTCTAGTCAGCTTTTCCAGTAGCTGTAGTTTTTGTCATGAAGCAGAAAAGAGATTTTTTGCTTTTACAAGTACTGAATGCCTTTATATGACTGGTTGATCATTCGATTTCCTGGTTTGTATTTGCTAAATATTCTCCACTAACGATTCTTAAATTACAATGGATTTAATTATTAGATACAATTAAACCTCTTTTAAATTAAATCCATGAAAGTCCCATCTTCAAGTCAGTGACTGATTTTGCAACACAAATCATTAGAAGAGCTTCCTTCAGCAGCAAGTAACTGAAAGTTATTTGCCTATTCAAGACAAGTAAGCATTATAGGCAGCTTAAGGGAGGAGAGGACAGTCACAATTTATTTCAAATGAATTTATGAACACATTCTCTAATTTGCAGTTTCTTCTTCTTCCTCCCCTTACAAAACAAAATTAGGCAAAAAAAGGACCATGAAATAAAAATATAGCTCTGTAAAAACACATTCTGTCCAGACCAACCTTTCAACTCCTCTTTGTAGCAGAGTTCAAATGCAGCAAGGGAACTAGAGTGAAAGTAAGAAATAATTATTACTGCAGCTCTACCCAAAACTGAGAGTTTTAGAGATCACCATACCAGTGAACCCGGCCCTGTCTCCTTATCAACTCATATTTATCAGATCTAGGCAGTCCCACTTGCTCCAGTGGGATAATTCAGGTGAGCACAGATAAGGTCTAAGAAAGAAAATGGCAACATCAGGCCTAAGACCAGTCAATTCACTTAATAAATCATAAACCCAAAGTATACACTTTTGCTTAAGATCCCAACAGTATAAGCTGTTACTTTCACAAGGACAGTCCTGACAATCAAGGAAACAGTCACAGGGGGATTAAATGGCAAGATTTACCCCTCCTTCTCAACAGTAGAAGGAAATTAATACATTTCAATACATTGGTTGTATGTTTGCTGAAAGCAGCTACAGTTAACAACAAACAAAAAAAAAATCCAAGCCGTTTTCTCCTTGTCTGAATAAAACATACTCTCAACAAGGAAACATCCAACTACTGCAACTCGACCAGCTTATTGTTTTGCCCACTGTAAGTTAATATCTGAAGTGGTTGCTGCAAAGGTCCAGGCCATTTGGATCATTTCCCAGTGGCACAGCTAACAGGATAAATCTCGTCATTTCTACTGAGTCATGAATTAGGTACACTGAACAAAACTGGAAAAGAATGAAAAGGAGAAGTGTTTCCTGGTAACAACCATAATCAATGTCATTTAGAGACTGAGATATTTGGCATCTTTATAGATTACTCTTTTGTCACCACTAAAACCTTCCCAAAAGCTTCTTCTCTGTAGACAATAAGTATTTTACCATGTTACTTTCAAAACTGTAATACCGTAGCATGAAATTCAACAACGTGGAACCAAACCCACAGAATCCCAGGAAAATACTGTAAAATGGACTTCATACCTTATGGCACAGTTATTCTATGTCAAATGCCTCTAAAAAGCAGTGTCTGTATGCAAATACTCTGCCTTGTTACACACAGGAAAATCAATGACCAAGAAAAGAGTGGTGCCTATCACAGCCAGCCACATCAGAAGGGGATGGCTGGGTGAAAACCGGGCATTTATTTTAAACAGCTCCCAAACAGAACAAAATATGAAGCACAATCCCAAAATGCTGGTATTTTCAGCAAACAACCAACAGCTCCATCCTGAAAAGTTTAGACCCAAATGATCCAATTCCCAGAAATAATCCTTACCACAACCCCTCAAGTTTTTGTTTGGCTCTTCAGAAAGTCCAAAAGACTTGCTCAGGCACGGAAGCATTTTGCAGAATCATAACTTAAACACTGTGAAGCAGCAGAGTAACACCACAGAGACATTGCAACAGCAGGATACTTCTTCCCCATTGTGATTACTTCAAAGCTGCCCTTTTTATTAGTAGAGCAGTGTATCATTTTGATTCATTCTTTTTGGAAAAAAAAATTTTAAAGTAAGACTTGTTTAGGAAAAAAAGACCTTACAGGCAACTATAAAAATCAGTTTTGCCCTTGTTAGAGAGCATCTTTTTACACTCCCTACTTGCAGATTTCAACTGTGGATAAACCAAAACCAGGAGGCACATTCTGTAATCTAACCCAGACTGCAGGGGGAATTACTGGGTACATGGCACTGGGGCTGGAGAACAGGAGACGCACGGCACGATGGTCTGAAATCAAGCTGTCATCAGTTTCCTTCCAAAACCCTTCACTGGGTAAATATGAGTATTTCCCTCACTTCCACATCTTGGCTTTATCTTGGTATATCACATCCACATGCAGCTATCCCACACCTTTATGTTCCTGAGAGAACTAGGGTTGGTGGGAGATGGTTTGCGCTGCTCCTTGAGAGAACAGCAGCTCTCCTGTCTGCAGCACAGCCTGCTTACATACACTCTGATTTGTGAGCTGGAGCACAGTGAACACTCCAAAATGCCCCAGTGGACATTGAAGCAGTTGCTGACACTGTCCAGGTCAGAAGGAGCAGCACATCCCACACATTTTAAATCAGACTCAGAATTTTACTTTAAATTTTACTTTCCCTAACTCCTCCTGAAAATTNACCAAACAAAAACGCCAACAAACAACAGGAAGCCATCCAACAAAAAAAAAAAATCAGTGTTGCCATCTTTGGAAAAATCCAACATTATCCATCAAATCCTCCTGCTCAGTTAAATGAACCCTATCCTGCCCATGGACACCTCCTACTTACTCCCATGACTCAAGTCACCCATACACTGAAGCAACCACAAGGTAACACCCTGGACAGAAAACATACTAAACAAAAACAGCAACAAAATGTAAAACACTTTTTTTTTTCCCCCAAGTGGTGAAAAGGGGAAATTGATCAGTCAGGAAAGATGAATTAAGAACCTTCTCCCATGCCCACCTACATCTACTGTAAAAGTCTCAAGTGAATGCAAAATTAAATTCTTCCTCTTTCCCTCCCTACACCCCTGCCCTCTGCAACAGCAAGAGGGATATGCGTGAAAAGAGGGCTAAAAAAGCTCAAAGGAAAAAATATTTTAAAAGTGTTTCAACAGTCTGCCTGGACAGGGCAACACATGGGCAGGATTTTAAGCTAGTATGAACCCTGCCAAGTGGCACCAACCTCACCCCTGGGACCACAAGGACTAGAAAACCCCTTGAGTCCCTTCCACAGGCAGCAGTTGCAGCAGCACAGCTCTAAGAGCTTGTAGCTCTCCCTTTTACTAAGTGAATCCTCCTTCTCCCCCCTCCAAACAGGAGTCTGTGTAACAGATCTTCATTTCATTCCTGCCAAACATTAACAACCTCTCTTTCTTTTTTTTTAATCAGGAGAGAAGAATTGCAGCATTAACAAACAGAAAAATAAAAAAGGTAATTTATAACCTGCTGGTCCACTCTGTCTGTATTCAGTGGTGATGAACAAACACATCCTAGAGTCTGTAGGACAGACCTAGCACAGATCGAGGTGTTCATTAACATAACTTCGTGGCAATGAAAGGTGCCATCACCCTAGGTAACAAGCTCACAAAAGAAAATGTCACTAGTCCAAGGGCATGCAGCCTACTTTTAATTTTCAGAAGAATAGATAGAACTGGAAAAAATCCCAGTGAAAACAGTCTTACAGAGACAAGATAACTGCACTTACATATCTAAAATAGACAATGGGAATAGACTGATAAGAAGAAAAAAAAGAGAGAATTACCTTTTAACACTACAGAAAACACTGTCTTAATAACCTTAGGTGTACGTATATCTCAGCAGGTGACTTTGTAGTATAAAGAAATGCTCCAATTCCCTCTGAGCCCACCCAGTGATACCTTAGAGGGATTATTTTAAAACCGAATTTTGATTAACAAATTTCAGCTGAGTTCACCAGTTCTAGCTGAAAAGTGTAATTAACAGATTCTTAGTAGGCAACTCCTAACCCTACTTTAGTGCCACTTCTTTAACGATGGACAGATGAAAATCAGGCATTTGTTAACTAGCAGAATTTGACCTTTTGGGCACCAGGAGTTCCCAAGTCTGAGGATTCACCGCCTGAATCCAGCGTTTGTAACTCCTCCGTGAAATACAAACTATAAAATCCAAGCAACCGTGATGAAACTGCTGAATAAGAACCAGGCATTTATCGTCAGTCAGGCACGCTCACAAACAAACACCCCACATGAACTCTCTGGCGCAGGACAGACCAACCCAGTCTTCAGCACCAGCCCCAAAACAACCACCTTTGAGACGCGACCGCACCAGCAGCACCCGCTCAGGACAACTAAGGAAGATGCTGCTCTCAAGACTTTATAAATGCTATTGAGAGACACTCAGCTTCACGCTGGAAAAGTCTGGATTATCCTGTCCCTTCAAGGTGCTCAGGAAAAAAAGTTTTAAAGCTTGAAGTTAAATAAACAAGTTAGAAAACACGCTAAAGACCAGAAAGGGAGGAGGGAGGGGGAAAAAAGCTTGTTACGTTTTTATTTGTGTGGTGAATAGGTTTTTGGTGATGGTAGTGTTTAGTTCATGCATTTTCAAACTCACCCTTCACGCTTTGATGTTTCTGCTGCTGGAAATAATCTTTCGAGCCTCTAGCGCATCGCAGCTCCTGCGCCCTGGGCAGAATCGGAATCCTCTCAAATATGCTGGGTCGTTTGGGGATGAAATCTAGCAGAGGTGCTGACATTTCAGGGGGGCTCTGCTGAGGCTCCGTGTGGTCACTGCCGTTACTGACAGATACTTTAAAGGACATCTGAGGATTCAAGTGAGCTTTACCAGCGCCGGGACGAGTCACCCGCGGCAGATCCTTCTGAGGCGCTCCCTGGCATTTGTCGGTCACCTCGACGCGGGCGCTGCCTTTCTGACCCGCGGCGAGCTCACAGTGCATGTCCGCTTGCGGCTGCTGCCAGGGCCCCCGCC
>WBNO01024075.1:396026-434983 GCA_013400575.1 Peucedramus taeniatus
TCGGGGCGGGCAGGGGGAGGGCTGTGCCGCCGGGGCCGCCCCTCGGGGTTTGGCAGCGGGGTACGCCCGCGGGCCCGGTCCGGCTGCGCATCGCGGAGCTTGACAGTGGGACCGCGGGTACCCCGTGCTTGCGGGGCCAGTGGGCCAAGGTCAGCCTGAGAATAAGTGTGCCCTGGGTCCGTGCCTTCCTGGTGCCCGCCCGGCGGGCAGAGTCCCTGCAGTTGCTCACTTGCCTCCCGAGAGGTCCATGATTTTCCCTCCCGCGGCCCCGCTGCCATGGGCCTGGACCCTTTGCCCGCGGTCGTCGAGGATCCTTGTGCCTGTCCCCAGGCAATCTGCTCAGGCGTGCGGCTGCCCCGGCACTGCACATCCACAAGCCAGCCCGCCACTGAACAGCTGGCAGTGCCCTATAAACAACTTGTGTGCGAAAGCCACAGCCACTGCAGCGTGTCACAGCGGAGCAGCAGGAGAGAGAAAAGCCTTGCCAAGGACAGGGGCTGGGAAGCTGGAGATGGGCACAACCTGGCCAAGACATCTCTCTGGTAGTGCAGTTCCAGCTGCATTCATCACTTCAGTCTATGGATATGCATCGTTCCCTGCCTACCCTACAGGTGCAGGAGCTGGCCTGTGCCCACAGAGACAATTAAGCTAGCTCAGAGCAAGCACCACAGAACAGTGACATTTGCACTGACTCCTCCTGGGCCAGCTTGGGTCTGGAAGCAATCCGGTTGGGTTTATTAGCTTGGGCCTGGTTCCAAGCAAATGCAGGCTGAGCCACGATGTGCAGCTTTGCACCAGAGAGCTGTACTAGCCCACGCTTTTCTGGCTCGGGGATGTCTGCACCCTCCTGCCCTACATGCTGCTGTCAGCACAGGTGCAGCACAGCAGGTCTGTAACACACCAGGACAGCTTGAAGTTAGGAGAGACTCAGAGTCAGCCCTGATTTACATGGGTGTAAATCAGACAGACATCTGGCTGGAAATCTTGCTTGTTCACAGCAAACCTAAAGGAGAGGCTTGGGAGATTTAGCACAAGGAGGAGGGACAGCTACTGAACTGGCATCTTGCTACACCCTCCTGAGGAGAGTCCCGCAGCGAGACAAGAGATCTTCATCTTCTTGTAGCACAGATGCTGCAGAGTGCCTCACTCTCAGTTTTATCCAACCCTTAACATCTGCCACGCTGCAGTGTACAGACTACAGGAATGGTCAGGACAGCAGGGCATGACTTTTTCTTGGCAAATGCTATGAATGTTGTGGATTTAGTGGGAGGGAAGCAACTCTCAATAAAAGATACAAGATCTTGAGATAGAACGAGTAGTTCTGGGAGAAGCAGTACTAATGATTCTCATTTGCAATGCCTCTCTTCATTCCTGCCTAGCATGGATGACCTGAGGTCTACCAAGCAAGAAACTTGCCAGCCTTTCCCCTCAATAATGGCAGTAATAGGGTCTTTTTCTTCTATAAGATCACGTCTTAAATTGTCAGAAGTTAACAGACGTCTGTCAAATGCGGTCGAAAATCGGTAAACATCGTCTGAATATCTTAGTGGGAACAAGAAGCTACAAAAAGGGAGAAAATCCCCACCTTACCTCTACGGGAAACAAAACTGATTATCAACTAGCTGGCACAAATACTGAGTTGGATGGTAATATCCTAGGGATTTATGAAAACAAAGTAAAAATTTTCAGTGTACATTATCACACCACCTCTTAGTGATCTGCTAACCTATGCCCCCATCCCCCAGTCCCGTCCATCCATGGAGCCCTCAGGACCAAGCTGTTCTTTTTCTTTGATTTGGAAATGCTAAAGGCACCTGGCAGTACTACCACAAGCAGTAATTATTTAAGACAGAAATACACCATGGCGACGGCCTAAACCTCAGTTGACATGAAGAGGCAGTAAAATTTACTGAGGGAAATATTATTCTAGAACGCAGTGTAACCAGAGAAATCCCACTGCTTCCAATGCGGGAAATAAATAGCATTTAGGTGGATCCTGAACGTGGACTCATCTTGTGCAATTTATTACAGCTCTATTGATAAATGCTGCCCAAATATCTAGAGGGAGTTTCCTAGAAAACAGGGAATTTTGGATATTTCTTGTACCTTCCTGGAGGGATTTTCTTTTGTGGTTAGGGAGTTTCCCACAGCAAGCAGGGAGAAGCTCGTTAACCCTCATCACTGCATTCTGTACCTGAGGTCGTGTGTGTCCTGCTCTGAACCGCTGCTTCTTTCTTTTTATCACCGATATCCAGAACTTTCTGCAAAATACCAGCAGGTGCCGCCAGCGGCTCAGCAATCGCCCAGGGCTGGGCTGTTCCATGGGCAGGAGTGGGCACGGAGCCTCCTCCATGTGCTGGGCACCCTCTACCAGCCAGGAAAGGTTTAGACTGAAGCACATCACAGCTCCAAGCTCCAACAGCACAGAAGGTAATGGCCCTTCACACCGAGATGAATTTCTCTGTGGCAGATCATGTCACAGAAATACAGACCTCATAGCTCAAGCTGCAGGTCCCCATATTCCTCCCAAAGGAAATGAGGCTCCATGGACTCACACCTGTGCTCACAGCACTGTTTGCTCAGGTTAAAGTAAGGCATTTGGCAGCTGCCCTGTCTTTAGTGGGACTGTGCAGCTGGGGATGCCCAGCCCTGGCCCTGAGCAAGAGAAACAGGTAGTGGATGGACACTCTCTTCCACCCTGGATGTGTCTGATAGAGACTGGACTCCTAGAGCTGTTGCAAAGCAACAACTTGGCCCCTCTGGCGAGTCCACAGACGTGGAAGTGCTGGGAGAAACAACTGCTCCTTGAATAACTGTACTAATGCAAGAGTTAAGTAGTCCCTTTTCTCTCCCTACTGAAACAGAAGACACTTCATGTTTTGGTTGTGGAACAAAGGTCAAGCAAGTGCAATCGTGGCTGCTGAGACTATTCCATGCCCTGGGTCACCACGACTTTGCTGCATGCACGAGCTGTACAGCACACTCTGATTCACCCAATGTTGTCACTACATCCATGAGCTAGATGGGTGTCTCCCTTCTTGTGTCCTTGGGAAAACCAGTCATTGGCCTCTCTCCCCCATGACAGCAATAGTCTGCCCTTGGGAAAATGGGGGGAAGATTTCTCTGTATTAGCCTTCTTGTTCAGCATTCCTGGTTGCCAAGGGCTGTGGTCATTGGGTCATGGCATGGCCCACAGTTAGGCCACTTTGCTCTTCTCTCTGTTGTCACCATCAGCAAAGCAAACCTTTCAGTTGAGGCAGACAGGCCATCTTCACTGCCTAAAAGCTAGTCCCTGCTTCATTCTGAGTCACATATGAAAGGTGGGGTTGCAATTTGGGTATAAAAAACACCCAGAGGAATGAAACTGCTCGGCTGAATTTCCTCTCACTAGGTCAAGTGGGTAGGACACAGGAGCTAAGTAATTATAGACTTGCCCATCTGCCCATTCACTCCTAGCTGGTGACCAAAGAAAGAGAAAACAGGTAGTAGTGCAAGGCTAGCTTGGGCCTGAATGAAATTATACCAGTAAGGAGGACAAGTTTTAAAAAGTGTGCTACATTTTCCCTACTGACACCAGCCATGATTTTGCCATGACAGTGTTTTCAGGGCCTACATGTGCTTTTGCAGATGCTCAACAACCTCTTTGCTCTGACCTGTCCCTGTGCTCACAGTTGCACAGGCAGAGACAGAGTTTCCTGCTCGAGAGCTGGATACACAGGAGGACAGTGAGAAATCATCTGTAACAAGAGGGGGGAAAGGACACTGCCTTAAGGTGACTCCTCTTCACCAAATGCAGCCTTCAGAGCTCTTTACCTTTGTCAGGAAGCAAAGGCTGTAAGCAGCCACTGTCACAAACCAAATCTTCGAGAAACTGGGAGCAGCTGAGAGCTCCCGTTCCCCCAGCAGCTCTGTGGGAGGAGAGGAATGAAGCAGAACGGATACAGTTAAGGTGAGCTGTGCAGAGCAAACAAGCAGAGGTGAGGTATTAATCTCTAGTTCACATATTGAAATCATCTATTGCAGCAGGCAACAAAAGGAGATTTTAAAAGCACACAATTGAAATTGTGAGAACTTTGTGTAACTGCTGCAGTGCAGACAGAGGTGGGAGGTGTTACCATAAGCATTCTCTTAATACTGGGCAAAACAAGCTCTCTGGTGGGAAATAACAAACTTTATTATAAATAACCTGTTTGCAAAGGAGCTGTCAATTTACACACAGCAGTTTATTTACAAAGACATGCCAAGTCCAGACTTGTTTTTAATTTACTGCACAACAGATAGCAAAAGAAAAACAACCAAACAAAAACTGAGCCAAAGGAATTGTTTCTGTGAGATGCCCATTTCTTAGACATTGCCTATATCCCTTTAAGGCAGCACAAAGCCCTTTTTATAGTGGTTTGAAAATGACCTCCTAAATTAAGGCAGCAGGGTCAAACTGACCACACATTATCTAGTGATGGACTCAACTATTGCCTCATAACTTAAGAGATTTGTTTATAGTTCTTGTAGTTAGAAAAAAGAAAATTCCTCAGATCATGCTGACTTATCTTTTAAAAACAAACTTCTTTACAATAGCATATTTTGGGAAAATCACATGGTAATCTTGAATCCACCTTTGTCTTGCAAGAAACAACCATCATCTCCAAAAGTCACTGTAACACTACAGATCCTTCCTGCCTCCCCAGTTAATTGGCAGACCATTCTTGTGAACTTTGAGCACCTCTGAAGAAGGGTCCAACCAGGCTCCATTCAGGATGTGGTTGTTTACACCTGCAGTTAGTTTCCTTGAACATTCCTGTGTACTATTCCTCTGCATAAATACATCTATCTCTCACACCATGTACACACAGCACAGGTAGTAAAATAAACTTCAGTCATAAACAAACAAACAAACAAACCCCCCTCAGAACAGCACAACTTAAGAATGTTCAGCTTGCAAAATCCAGACCTTGGCACTGGGATGTGCCAGGACTAGAATTGCTGGTACAAACTTGACTCATGCCTACTCTAAATGAGTTACAGAACTGGAGTTATAACATGACCCCCAGTTATTTTGCCTGGGGTTGCATATATTCAATGCACTGAAGACAGTGATTGCTGAATGAGCAGCTAGTCACTCTTCTTTCTGTTTTCTCTTCATTGGCACAGTGTCTGGGCCACACAGTGAATGTATTTACTGAACACCAGCCAAGCCCTGTGCAGAATACAGAATTATTCCTTTACTCCAGGGCATTTCTTTGGTGTCCATCACTGCAGCAGCCTACTGATTTGGACACCAACATTTCATTATCATCATTGGAGATGAGGGAGGGTGAGGTTAGGCTTAACCCCATTTTACAACAGGGACCCAGAAGCCAAAATCTTCAGTTTGAGTGCTGAACTTGTGACAAAGATCAACTGCTTCCCTCACCCTTCACTCCAGGTTATTTAGCATTTCCCATCATTGTCTTTGATAAAACTCATTTCCAGTTCCATCAGTTAAATTCAAACCTTGGTGTCGCAAACAGAACATGAACAATCTGGGAGAATTGCAAAGTGGCCACCTGTGAAGAGCTGCAGTGCTGCACAGGACCTCTATACAAAGCACAAAAAAGACAGACCCATTTTTCCCTGGCAGTTTTCAGCTTGTGTTAATTACAAGAGTGGACTTTCTCTTCCTAAAACACACTGTGGTTGATGATAAAGCTTTCCCAGAACTGATTGCTGATGTGTGCAAAGACAAAAGCCCCTCAGTACCCAAATCTGAGATGCAGCCATGCTCAACCCAAAACTTTTACCACCCCTGACAAGGTCCACAGCCTGGACCTGCTCTGAGCAGTGACCTCTGGCAGTGAGCAGACAGGAAACCCAGTGCCTTACAGAGCTACTGCCCCATCTCCCTGCTCCTCAGAGCTTGCCCTGGAGGTGGGCACAGTCTGCCTCTTGAGCTGAAACTTCAAACACTGGTAAGCCCACAACTGGCACTTAGCAAGAGCAGAGAATGATGCTTACACATAACCCTCAACAATCTTTGACTCGCAGGCAGTTATATATTTCCATTCCCAATTCCTGCTAAATTCCTCCAGGGCTCTTGTCATACCATTTCAGACAAGATGCAGTTATATACAACAGCTCACCCCAGCCCTGTGTTTTAGGAGTCAGATTTAAGAGTGGAGTTATTCAAGAAGTGAAAGGCAAAGCCTGTCATTTTTTGTGTGTTTTGGGCAGGGAACTCAGAGTACACTCAGTACTGGTTCCTTTGATGATTGCATGAGTACATACATGTGGCTTAGCCCACAGTATTTTTGGCAATTCTTACTGTAGGAACTGACTCTTCAGGGAGACAGAAAAAGAAACTGAAGAGGAAATTCCTGTTCCATCACCATTTATTCGATGAATCAGCTTGCATATCCAACAGGGAACTATTCCCATTTGAATTTGTGTTTTGTTCTCATGGCAGGCTCCAGAGGCCCCATGTTCATCTGCCTCCTGACTGACTAGCTCCACTGTAGTCCCAAGATTTTTTTAAGGACAAAAAGGTGAGATCTTCTCTGGGTTATTTTTTTGTTTTCTGAAATCTGAGCATGGTGCAGGTTTCACTGTCTCAGACATGAGGAAGCTGCACTGTTTGTTTATTCTGCACCATTTGCGCAAAGCCAATCTGCCAGATGCAAATCTCTACCATGAGTCTGCAGCAAAGGAAAGCAACATTCTACATCCCCTTACAACACAAGAGCTTGGCAAACCACATTCCAGGCATGTCCACAGCACCCAAATGCATTTAATCCACACAGCAAATACATTAACACAGTACTGGTGATGGAAAACATCAAAGACCATAGAGGAATGAGGGTATGGGGATAGTGGGGAGGATTCTCAACTTGCAGTGAGGTGTCTGTGATGATTCCACACAGACCTTCACTGGTTTATTGCATCTTTGAGGAGAGGTGGTGGTGATGGGAGTGGTGGGAACGTGGCTGCCATTGGTGTGTGAAGCCCTGCAGCCACAACACACCTGCTCAAACAGGGAAAGCACTGCGAGCTGCCACCATTCATCCCACAGGGAAAGGGGACAGCACTGTAAGTGGCAAAGCACCTCCACAGCCAAGGGTGCTCCTGAGGCCACCTCCTATGGATTCCATACATCCACCCACCCCCCAGTGCATCAGGCCCTCCCCAGGCAGAGCACCCATCCCACAGGTGCAGGATCTGGGGGAGGCCTGGCAAGCACGGAGCCCGCAGACTGCACCACTTGCCTGTGACTGAACAGGGACCAGAACATTCATCAGCTGGAGCCTGGCACTTCCCTGGCTGCCCTGGGAGCTGGAGGAGCGTGGTGGGAGGTGGGAAGATGGCTGCTGCAGGCCTCAGGACACCGAGCACAGCACACACAATGCAGCCTCTGTTCAAAGCACGCAGCAACAGAATCGAAACCACTTCATTTCAAGGGGCATTCAGGCCTGGAGCCGCGACTGGCACCGGGACAATTCTCCAAAGTGGCAGAGCTCCTGTTGAGGGAGCGAGTCCTGCCTGCCTCCCGTGGATACAGCACTGTGCAAGAGCTTCAAGGACCAGGGCCTCTGTATTTGTCCACCCACAGTCTGAATTTTCAAAGCTGTATCTCAGAAAATGAAGCAAGATAGGTTTTTTTCAGATTTATAACTGAATGTTCAAGAGCTTAAGCTTCTATTTCATTACTCCACTGTAATAGGAACACGGATCTGAACCATCAAACACATACCTCTCCACAGCTGCAGTGGGTATTATTGCAGGTACTCTTGACTGCAGCTCACTTGTGGGAGAGGCAGGTTGTTCACAAGGCTACCAGAATGCTGTTTCACCTGTGCATGCAGCAGGCAATCCAGCAACAAGATGCAGCTCAGCTTTGAGATGATTAAACAGATGAAAAATATCAGACTTGAAGGATCCAGTTTAGTTGCAGCTACACAGAAACCAACTGTAAAAAGGCTTTATTTTTTTTCCTCAGTACCCAGAATACAGAACTGAACTCAGGAGACTCTTCCCCTACCTCACAGAGGCTTCACAAACTGATTCTTATGTTAAAACAAAAGTATACAAAAGGACTTGAAATACCACCACAGCTTGCCAGGGGAATAGAATTATTCCCAAAGCCAAAACCAGAGTAAGATGTTATCAGTTACTCAACTTCAAAGGGCACCCAACATACACTTTATATTCTTGTACACTGTGATTCACAAGCATGAGTTACTGTTAGAGATGCACTTTTAAGTTAAAGCTTAAAAAAAAAAAGTCTTCAGCTCTTTAAATACTGGAGCTGTTAAAGAAACCACAAAGCAATCAGCTTTTGAAAGCTCTTCTGTCACAGGGAGAATGGCATGAATCACACACACATTAGCAGATATGTGCAAATCTGCTGCAACACAAGGACAGACCTCAACCACTTTGCCATCAAAAAGTCATCTACATTTTCAGCCTGTTGTTCACAACTGTACCACTTAATTAGAACTTGCAGTTTATGGCTGTGGGAGTGTTACAGGAAATACCACAGCAATTAAAAAAAACCCTGCACCTGTTCAAAAGTGTGAAAAATTTATTTGAAACGTTCATCTGCAGTATTTGGGTTACCAGTTACACCTGAGGTACCAGCTAAAGCACCATTAACTCCAAGTGCACATTGCAATGCCAAAAAATATGCAAATTAATTTCTTTAATAAGTCAGGCAGTCAGAGGCTTCTACCTGTGGTAGAAGTCAAGCATGGGGAAGCTTTAGCTTAACCTTTAAACATTGTGAAAGGCTATCTGTCACCTTTCTGTGTTTTACGTGGGCCATCTCAATGCAAAAAGAACAATCTAATTCTCATTTCCACTACCAAATCTAACATCTGCAGTGTCTGCATTACAAAAAAATTACCTCTCTGTACTGAAGAAAGCAATATGCAGTTCTCACTGGAGATTCAGGGGTTTCTCTTTTACCCAAACCTTACAGACACCCTATTACTACACAGCCACATCACACCAACATAACTAACACCATGGCCATCCTCAAATCTTGGATCCTGTTAAAAAAAAAAAAAAAAAAAAAAAAAAAAAAAAAAAACAAAACACAAAAAAANTAGGATTAACAGCACTGGAGGAAAATTATAGTTTTGTTTCCCCTTATCAAACTAAATTAATTTGCAAGACCAATTAGCTTACTGTTTTCATCTTCATACTCCACACATTTTCCAGTATAGGTATCACAGTAACTGGTGTCTGTTTAAAAATTGAGTAGTTAATTTTCAAATTATTTAGATAGGTTTTCAGATAAAAAGCTTTTTTAAAAGCAGTATTTTTCACCAAAATCTACCAATAATGTATACCATTTAGAAAAATTTGGATGTGCTGCAAAGAAACATCCTTCCTACCCCCCGAACAGAAAGCTGTTGATCTAAACTTTAATTCCCAGTATCATTACTTGGGAGTTTTACTAAATGCAGTACTGTTTCCTGTATGTCTCTGTATAGATCAGAACTTGGTTTGCTAAGTCACCTTAAAGATAAAATCTGAGCTGCTCACCTTCCAGGCAGTATTTGTGTGTTAATAATGCCTTTCTGCACACCCATTTTACTCTGAAGGAGCATTTCCAGCTTACAGAGGAGCAGCATGTTTTATTCCTGGGCACATCTGTTTCCTACACTCAAACTACACTCTTGATCTGAAAGTGTTATCAACTAAATTTATGAAGCACTTAAGCACTAAGTATCTACGTGAACCTCTCCTCACCCCCTTAACACAAGAAAGTAGGGAAAGAACACAGTGTGAAAAATAAGGAAAGATATGAGTGTCAAAATAACTCTGGCAATCTTAAATGTCATAGTCTTACCTAGAAAGAAGAACTGGCACTTTCTCATTTGTAAGTGACATTAAAGGAAGGCAAGATGAATTTTACAAGTTTTATTATACAAAAAATGATCCAAACCCATAAGAACTCTTCTACAGTTCTAAAAGTTTTGTCCTGCAACTTATACTTCCATATGCTTTTCCAAAAAGCCAAAGTAAAAAGCCTCATTAGTCCCAGTCTCTTCTTAGCAAGAGAATTGAAAAAAACAACCGGTAGCTGCATCAAAATTTATTCTTTGTAGTCCAGGAATTGCTGAAGTCTTTTCTTATGTTCTGCAGATACTTGTACAGCACTAGAAACAAATGCAGAACATTTTACATTAGAAGTAATACAACACAAAAATAAAGTCTCATGCCAAAATTGAGTGTACATTGAAATCAACTACACTGAAGCTAAATTTTATGAAAAGCCATCTATGTTCTGAGACAAAGAAGCATACTAACCCTTGAAACTATCAATTCTTATCCTCAACAGCTTCTAAAAAATACCTATACCAGGAAACTTTGCCCATTTCCTTACCTCTAAACAGCAACTGATTAACTTGCAAGGATGATTGAGGTAAGAATCTCCTAAAATGATCCCTCCTGTATATTCAGCACTTCTAAACTGAGGGACATTTCATCCCCAGAGGGAGAGATGGACAGATACTACAGGAAGTTTCAGTCCCACATATTCTAAGGCCAAGTATGGAAGTTTGCCCGCTGGGAGAGTGGCTGAGGAAGAGCTGTTGGACAACCAGGCAGCTATGGAATTTCATTATTTGGACCCTACATAGGATTCTCTCTCTGCAGAACAATTGTCTCTAGTTGATTTATTTTCTTTTCAGCAGCTCAGATTTATTAAACAAGTGGTATTCATGAACTGCTTCTAAAGAGTTCATGAAAAGTCACTAAGAAAAATTGCCCAGAAATCTATGAATAATAAATTTCTAAGGGGGACCATATATCTACAAAGGAACTTTTTAAGGTTCCACAAATCAAAAACTACTAAAATACCACATTATAATAATGACCAGAAGGGATTTTTTTCCCTAAAATTTGCTTTCCACAGGTCCTACAATAACATGAATTAACTAAATTTAACAAGCAAGCAGTCATGAGGAAGTTCTTACTTCAAGTGTTCTCCAAAGACAGTAGTTATCCTGTATAGGGCTGTTTTCAGAGATGCTCTAAGTGCAAATCGTAGTGTTTTGTAGGATGTGTCCACCAGACTCCCTGAAATCCGGGGAGGTTTGCTAGAAACATGTGGCAGTTTGAAATGTCTGTCTACAACCTGATTGAAAAAAACAAACAGATTCCTGTCATCTGTTCAATTATTTCATAACGTAACTAGCGACATGTTTGTGTCAAATAAAGCAAAAACAAAGTGCAAGTCCAGAAATTCCACCAAGACACACAAAAATGTTTTGGAGACTGAGCATTTCCCAGCCATCGACAGGAACACAGAACCAAGTTCTTTGAAATAAGTTTCTCTGTTACTGAGTCTTAAGCTAAGCACATCACATGCAGCAGGAGAAACACAATTCTGTCCTGTATTATAACTTGATTCTTTCACAAACAAGGGCATTGGCTTTTTTTTTCCCCCTGGTGCTTGTTCTTGGAATAGATGACTTACACTGAAGAACTTTAATAACCTCTAAATTCTTTCCAAGAACCTCCATTAGGGCAGTGTAAAATGGTTATGTTAATAGGACATGGATAGCCTTGGAAATGAATCTGGATTTTTTAAAACACACATTACACAAACATCAGTAATTTGAGAGTAGTGTCTTACTATTAGCAGAGACACAGATTTTATCTCCTGAGATTTGCAATGTCTCCAAGTGTTCTATGTTGCACCAGGAAATGTGTGCAACCAACTAAAGATTAAGTTCTAACTTTGCAAAAAATATTGTATTAGAATGGCTGCATCCTTGAAATAAACTCTTCAACTGAGCACATAGTAGCATTTCTTTAAAATTAAACATTCCATATTTTCTCCTTCCACATTTTAAAAAACCTATAGGGTTTTTTATTCAGCTCTTTCATAGTGTACATAGTGGCAACCAGCTGTTTTGGTTAGACTAACTGCAAAAGAGCTGTTTTAGTGGCAGCAACTTCAATGTTATGACTAGTGAGCAAGGTTATTATGTAAAATCAACAAGACTCCTTCTCCTCCCCTAAACTTGCCTTGCAGCAAGGAAAAATTAACAGTTTTACCTCCTGAAGAGTCAGTAATGTGTTCAGAATAGCTGGCAGTGTAGTTTGGACAACTCCAAACTGGTCTTCAGTGAAGGAGGCTGCTACCAAGTGAGACAGACCTTTAAAAAAATAAATTTGTTGTAATTATTGCTTCAAAAGGTGAGAATTCAGTAAGAAAGATCATGGTGTTGCCTTAAGATTCCACTAGTGTGCTGGAATTCCTCAGGACTTGCTGCTGACTGTCATCTCAGCTCTGGCTCAAGGACTAAACCACTCCCTGGTTTGAAAGGTGTATAATAGCTTGAGGTTGGTAAAGCAAGAGAGATTATATAAAAATTAAGTGTGATTCTCATCTCCAGACTCTATACATTCCAAGGCATCACCTTCAAACTGACACAGCATGGCACATCTGCCCATAAAACACATCACCAAGGGAACTGATCCATTTTCAACAGTCAAATGTAACAGAAGATTCTATCAATATCAGTATTTACTCATGACTTTGAAAGAAATAATAAAAATCCAAAATGTAACTTCATACTGTCATTGTTCTTCTAATTCTCTGCAAAACATTTTTGTTTATTTGCTAAGTTACTATCTGAATGCCTCCCTCAGCTCTCTGATAAACAAAGACCCAGAGCCTTTAGTCAGAAAAGCTGTTGTAAAAAGGTATCATAAATCTGTCACTAGAAGAAAAATGTAAAAGTGATACATGGGTTCACATGAGAGAGAAGCACCAGGAATCAAGTTTAGAAATCTGCACAGAACATAAAGTAAGAGACCTCATATGGGATCTCAAAACTAACAAGTGAATTAGACTTTAGTGATGTTGGTGTCTGAAATACAGTTGTGTTTTTGTCAAAAGCATTTCAAAGATTTTTATTGTTACATTTATAAAGCACAGAGTCCAAAGAGTTTTTCCATGATCGCCTGGAAACCACTTACCTTCCAAAGCCCAGATGTGCATTTGGGCATCAGAAAAGACAGCCTGGATGGAGGCTTCTGGGTGCTGAGAAAGAAATCAAAGTGTTGTGAGTGTACTTTATAAATAATATCACCAAACTTGCAGGTTTCAGAACAGACCTGCAAGGCCAATGGACCTTGGGAAATAGCCAGAAAAATCTAATCAAAAGAAGTAAAATTCTTTTTGGACAGAAGCTGCCCACAATGCTACAGCTGTAATTGAGGAGGAAAAAAAGGGGGGAGGAAAAGGATAAGAAAGGGAAAGTGTTCAAGGGCTAAGAATGCTTTAAGTAAAATGCAGTTTCTATTTAGATGAGTTTTAAAAAGCATTGTTATTCTTATTTCTGCCAGTATGGGACAATCCTGCTGTGAAACTCACAGCAAGAAAGAAGTTGTACTTATGGAAAGCTTTTAGATGAAAATACAGGTTTTAAAGCCATTACCTGTGTCTCAAACACAGGACCACCCTTACCTTGCTGAAGAAATACATTATCAGCGCCCGTTTGGACAAGAAGATTTTTATCTGAAAAGAAATAAAAGATTAAACATATCATCTGCATTTAATTAAGGCAGGCACAGTTGGCCCTTCTCAACCCTACCACCTTCACACAGCATAAAGGCATTGGGAGTGAAGGATTTGTGGTATATAAGCTAAGCAGAGAAGGAAGTATTCATTCCATAAAGTGGAAAATTCTTCCAGAGAGGTATCACCTAAGCTGCACCCCCTATGCACTGCAATTTTACTCCACCTGTTCTTGCTTGTTCTGAAGCCATGTGTAAATAAATCTTGGCTGCACTGCCTCACTGCCAGTTCTTGCACCAGAGAGCACTGTGGAGGATTCATGGTGGGAACCATTCATTTGCTGATCTGCAAGACAGATAATACAGTATCTTCAGAAAAACTGATTGCTGTCACTTTAATCCTCACAATGCAGCTCTCCATTGACAAGGCTACTACACCTATGGCTGTGAGGCTCAGGTGCTGTGGAAGAATCTCTACCTGAAACCGACGTCCACAGCTTTGGGCCCCTTCTCATGACATGGGGACTTTGGACTGTTCCATGCCAAGGAGACTTTACATCCACAACTCCCATCTTGTAACCTAAAGCAGGAGAGCTGAAAGGTGAACCAACTTCAGAGCCAGGGGATGTCTTCACAGGCATCAGGGACGGCTTAACCAGTGGAGACATGGAAGCTCTGAGAACAATGTTGGACCTCTGTGACTGGAATGACATGTCTTCTATCCCAACAGCTCCTAGTGACAAAGAACACACTGCATGAAGACAACAGGCTGGCACAGTGACACAGGAGATGGGTTTGTTATTTGATTGTTATTTCAACAACTTCTGTATCAGAGCTATTATAAAAGGACATGGTTAGCACTCTGGTCTTGCAAAGAAGTACACATCAACATAAGCATGGAGGGTTTTCAAAGATCATCAGCTTAGAAACAGTAAGTGATGAGAAGGATTCTTGTGGATTTATTTATTTTACTCCTGCTAGCCAACATTACAAACCCTGATACATATGTACATAAATTGGGATCTTAGCATTAAGTACTAGAAAAAAGGCTATCCACAGAATAATGAAAAGTCATTCTGATTGGCATGTAAGGAAAGGCATGTCTGCCTCCAAATCCAAGGATCATCAGCACGAGAAGAAATTCACCTGTGACATACCAACAGTGCCTGCTGTTGCCAGGGCACTGCCTGCTAAGGGATTCCATTACCTGGCAGCCTTGTGCTAACACAGCTGTGCTGCCAGGAATGATGCCCAAGTCTGGCATGTAAAACACTCAAAATGCCTGGAGGCTGCTCACAGCTCAGGAGTCAGACTGGGCCTTCCTCACTCTACAGTGATATTAGTGAATCACACAAACATAAACAGAACCTAATTTTACCAACTTAAACTAATCATAAGAGCAGTTATGCAAATTACAGAGCATCTCTTGGCAAGACTTAAATTCTCCCTGTGCTATGTTGAACCACTTACTGAAACTGTGATAATCAGATTTTTTTATTCATGCAAATATGGGAAAAATACTGTATCGAACATATTATCAAGTAAACAAACTGAGTAAACACGATAATTGCAAGCTTTCTAGCTATTTTGGGATTAGTTCAACACAAATACCTAAGATTAATTGGGGGAGGATCTTTTTGTTTGTATTTATTTGCAAAAATCCCTCATTTTCCTCATAAAATTTAATTGAGACTAAAGTATCTATTGCTACCTTCATGCTTTACAAACCTTTATGAGCACTTCCTCACATACCTGGAGTCTGTGGAGGTACTTTCAGCTCTCCCACTGGTGGCTTTGCTCTCCCATTTGCTGCTGCTGCTTCCTGCTGTGCAATCAGCCTCTGAGTCAGGTCACTGAGGAGACTCAAGCACTCCCTGGATATTGCAGTCCAGTTGTGTGGGTGCCCACCTGGCAGTGCACACAAAGAGCAGGGTTTAACCCAGCTGCTCCTCCCTGCATCTCTCTGACAGTGCCCATGTGCTCTCAGCAGGAGCTTCACTGTCACAGTGCCACTCAGCTTCTAAAATGCCACAGGGCATTTCCACTGTGACAGCTTGTTTGTATTTGAGAGGAAGATGAAAACATGGGCAGAGTCAATGGATAACTCTAAAAAGACTTCAGTAAAACCTGCTAAGCAAGCAGGCAACACAGGCACTTCTTCCCATCAGATCTGAAATCACTCAACAGCTAAAATGAACAAATATCAGTGGCGATGTGAACACAGTTTTGAAGCAGTACAAACACTAGAATTCCTGATAAGGTGCTACAAAAAGTTCCTGAAGGCTTCTAAGCAGTTCTAATTGACCTCCTCTGCCATATCTGAATACAGCAAAAGTACTGTGCACTAAATGAAGTTACAGCCAGTGTTTGCTCTCACAGCTGCAGTAGTGACTCAGTATTTGTACCTGATTTCCCCTCACTCACAGCTCAACATTCAGCTTCCATACACATTTGCTAGGTTATCCAGTCTCTGTCTGACTGGTGGTGTCAAGTGGGCCCTGCTTTCAAAATCCTAAACCTGTGTTTCCTCATGGCTGTCATTTAAATTCAACAGACACCACAACTGGTTGAGTTTAGCAGGTGAAACAATATGTATACAGATAATTAAGCAGCCTTTTGGAAAAGGCACCAAAGGGAAGAGGCTCCTGGCTTATGCAGCATACCTTACAGCATTACATAATTTCTAAGAGCATTTGACTAATGATTTTTAAAAAAAGGAATCAACACAGAATAATTTTTATAATTACCTGGCTGACTAAGGCTGAAGACTTCCTGTCGGCGAACAGGAGAATACTGGGAAAGTAACATCAAGTCTTGTAAGGCTAAAAACTACAAAGAAAGGAAAATGTTTTAGTGCATGCAAAATCCAATGTATTTGCTTAAAAAATATGTAATTATCCATACAAAATCAATCCCTACCAAAGAATGAGTTCACACTGGCTAAAACCAGTCTTTAATACAAAGAAAATGGAGGCAAATCCCCAAAACCACCCTGGATGGGGCTGCTGAGCTATTAAGAGCTTTACTGATATGCCAGTTCTCAGGAGTTCAAGATGATCTAGCACTTGTTTGATTCTAATAGCTCAGGCAGAAAGATTTTAAGACACTAAAAAGTCTAAGAAAAGAACTGTTTTTGCAAACCAGAGCTCAACTACAGCTTTAGGGTCAGTGCCTTATGGGACCAACCTACCACTGCTTTTTCTTGTGATTAAGCCATTAATGTGCCAAACTAAAAATAACCAGATTTCTCTCAATATTCAAAACCCTATTATAAAGTGGACATTTTAATGACATCTGAGATCATATATTAGATTTCCTGTTCCTTTAATTGTTTGTGCTCAACTCTTCCCCACCTATCCTCAGAAAATGCAGCAAAGCTTAAAAAGGTATTGCAGCCTATAAGATCTCCAGCCTTATCAGAAATCTGTAAAATCAGTAAAGGTAGAATTTGCATGTGCAAGAGAATATTCTTATCTTTATTTACATAGTACCTCTTAAATGAGGTCTCCAATTTCTAAATGTTATAATCAGTAAGTCCTATTAATGTTTACCATAGACCAAAATTCCTCTCCTTTACTCACAGGTTTTAAGTAGCTTTTTACTACTGCCTTTTATAAAAAAGAAACCAAACTTCCAACCTAAGTATGGGTATAGTTTTAATTTCAAGAGACAACACACACGTTAAGAGCTCAAATATATGTGGCAGGGACAAGATGCTGAGAGTACAAAGGTTTGAGAAAACACCGGCTTATGTGACAAGACTCAAAGTTGAATTACAAAAACCTGAATACCACTAAGCTGCTGTTTTTGCATCAGTACACACCATGACACACTTCTGTTGCACACTGATCATACCTCCAACTAAATCAATCTTCAGCTACTTCAGTTACTTCAACAGTAACAGCATGGTGAGCACCAGCAGATGTCACTACTAAACAAATTTTCATCATTAAATGCAACAGCCTGTGAGTGCTCTGAGGCAGCGTTTCAAGGAACTAACACCTCAGTGAACAGAACTGGTACCTGGAAGATGTGACTGGATGCTCTGAAAAAGACCTTTTCAGCACACACCCATCAGGGTAGAGGTAGAGTTCAATTACCTTTATGAGGAGGGGAGGATTGCTGTTTAAGATTTTAGGCAGGCACTGGTCTGTCTCCTGAGCAAATGTTGGTTGGATGGGAAAATGATGACTCTAAATACAAACATCAAAACTTATGTTATACAGAGGAAAGCACAAGAAAATCTTATGAAGAACCAATAAACTGGCCTGGAATTTCTAACATAGAAGCAAAAAGAGTTTACTTCTTTCATTTAAAAATTGAGAAATCACAGAAAATCCAGATATCTTTATCTTCAAATAAATGTGCTCATGTGGGATAATCTTACAATTTCTTTTCTGACTTTTCAGTTAACACTATGTAAATATTTAAAAGCAGCATTGGAAGTTTTTTAGCTCATCAAGAAAAACAAAACTGTGTGAATAAACAAATCTTTTTTCATCAGCCAAAAGGGCAAGGTCCATTTTATACTTTCACAGATGGATGATTTATTTTGTCTTCCACAGTTTTATAAGCAATACAGTAATTAGAGATGTTGACAAGGTGTTCACTGGTGCTTGTTATTATCCTTTGAGACAGGTTGCTCACACCTCAGAGCTGTTGTCATGCTTGACTCATTGCTGATCTTTTCTCCACATAGTCACAACAACTACACCTTTCTAATTAAAGATAATTAAACATCCCAACAGCACTGTATGTGCCATTTCATTCCTTGAGTACTTTGCACCAATACATTGGCCCAGGATTTAAACCTCACTTTTTTTTCTCTTTTATCAAGAGTCTCATAGTGTTCTGATTTAAAAAAAATCAAGTTAGATGAAGAATTTTTTCCTCTCTAAGGAAATATCTGGAAACAGAAGCAGAGGAGTAAGAGGAGGAGGTGGCAGTAACAAAATATGAATTTTGTAAGGAGCACAGGTCTAAGAAAGGGAAAGTCAATTAATGCCAGGCCTCTCTTGACTATTCACTTATCAGTTACTATCTGTAGTGCATGCTGTAAAAATTCAAGAACTCACAATGAGTTATTTCCTAGTAGAACTGCTTTTGAAATGAAAGAATTATCTGTGCCACACTGATGATGTAACTTGAGCACTGTCACAAATACTGACCTCTGTGGCATAGATTTTGAAGAGCAGCCAAGCAATGTACCAGGTCATCAGAAGGAACACACCACTCAGCCAGGTATGGTAAAACAAGGACAGATCCAATAAGCCACTCAGAGTGTCAAGAGGATGTAATTTACTGCAGATAAAATAATCAAGAGGATGTAAGTATTTTATTATTCTTATTAAGAAAAATTAATGAAGCTAAGGAAAATAAATATGAAGTAATAATGTCTACAGTTTTAGCCAATTAACATATTAAGACTCCAGCTTCCCTATTTTAAAACAAACAGCAGTCATAAAAAAATAAGGATTCCCCCCTCCCCCCAAAAAAACCACCTTAGAAAATCAGATAAACTCATAGATGCAATCTGGAGTGTTTACCCTTTCTAATACTTAAGAGATTTAAAGGAAAAAAAAAAAGATTATTTCCTAATTACTATCTTAATGACAAGATCATTCCTAAAAGGGGATGCTGGTTCCTTTAGGACTCATTTCAGAAATGCCCAGAGCTCCCCACTTTCATTGTGGGAGGCAAAGAACTGAGTTCTGCTGCCAAGCTGCACTTCCTCAGCAAAGGAACCTCTCAACAATACTCCAAGTTTCCAGCACAATGCCCTACCTACCTGTCTGTATGGAGACCCATGGTGGTACATATCCATACCTTTGGGATATAACCTAGGGGTTCAAAAAGAAACTCTGAAACAAATACAGCACTACAAAACACACACACAGTAGGCCAAAAAGAGAAGACAAAAATAGAATTAATGCAGAGACAAGAGACTGGTCTTGTAACACATGGACAAGGAAACAATCTGCCTTTGGAGTTACTTTAAGAAACACAAAAAAGAGAAGAAAAAAGGCTTCAGGCTAGCAGCTTTACACTGAGAGATGTAGACTTCTTTTATTGCTGCTTCTCAGCAGTGAGTTAATTGTGTTTCCTCACTAACAAAAGAGGGTTAATAGTAATTTAATATTAATTTTCACTACAGCCCAGGCAGCAGCAAAGTGCTTTTAAAGACTTAATGGAATCTGATGTAGAACCACCATACTTCTAATTTATCCCCTGTTGTAAATAAAGGGATAATAATCATTGCATACTTTGACATAATTTAGGATAATTACAGCCCTAACAAAGAATTCCTGATTTTTAGAAAGTCCAATGCAATCATCTTCATCAGCACAGTTTTTTTTTACCACAGACCAAACTCCATTTTCATATGGGAGGAAGCCATCCTGCCTTTGTTTCCCAAGCTCCCTCCAAATAACATACAGGGCACTTGAGAGTAAAGCCAAAGTGCTGATCTTTGCCTAAAATAATGGGATGGTACAGCAACATTACACACAGTGAAGACCTGCCCACTGCTGGAGTGTCAGCTTCAGCTCTGGGACACCACATCTCCACTGCCAGGCAATGGAAGGAGCAGTCCAAAGCCTGATGGATCAAAGTTTTCAAACACAGGAATTACAAATCAAAAAATAGAGAATTTCAGGAACCCTTACCAAAAAAGTAATATGTGACACTGAAGTTTCTAACAAAATACAGTGATTCCACACAACAGTGTTTTATCAGGAGAGGCAAAGATCTTCTGAAACGTAAATACTTGTATTGCTAAAACCAAACAAAATAAATAGTTTAGTATTCCACATTCAGAACTAATCAATGAAACAGTTAATAAAAATAATACAATGAAAAAGGACAAGGTACTTGAAAGCCTGAAGTCTAGACCAATTAAAAACTTAAGGCAATTTCAGGTGTTACATTTATTAATTATGCTCCCAATATTTCCTGATATTTTATAATAATTTCTAGTTCTTATCCTGTTTCCTTCTTGTAGCAGTGAAAACAAAGAATGGGGTAGACTGAATACACAAGGGAACAAACCAAAATAACCCTAATGCAAAATAAAGGAAAAATGGGCATATTTAATCTACTAGATTTCATTTACATTCTAAATATTCAATTAAAATATAGAGAAAATCTAGACAAGCTTGAGTCCCACAGTCATAAATCCTCCAAGCAGCAAAACCAACGTAACACTGATGCTTTCCTCCAAATAAACTATTTATGTTTCCAAATGACTGAAGCAACCCAGCTGACAAATGAAACTATGCAAATGCAGCCAAAGTGATTTAATTTTTTCATTTTACTTGGCTGCATTAAAAAAACAAAAAGAAAAAAAAAGAAAAAAACAACCAACCAACCAAAAAAAAAAAAAAAGGGGAATTAACAATATTGAAATAGATTTTTTTAAAGTATTCTAACCATTACATTGCCAAAATGCTGCTTGGTTTGCTGATGAACTGAATGGTCAGCATAAAGCAGCACACATGCTTTCCACTAATACAGCCAACCTTGGTTAAAGACATCTCTTGCCAAATTGATTGGACTGTGTCAATCTGGGAATCAGGCAAGGTTAATGGCTGCTGTGAGGCTGCAGCAACAGAGTATTTTTAAGGTGATGTTTCACACTGGAACAGATTTCTACAGGACTCCTCCAGAGGAATTAATGGAATTTCAGTTTCCATAGTGCTACACACACAAAAAGGCTTTGGTTGTTGAGCTCTAAGCAATATTTAATGTGTTATTTAGACTGAACTGAAGTTTGGGGGTTTTTTTAACTGTCAAGATTTTCAGCTTTTAGGTGACCCTTGCTGTCAGTTCCTGAAGTTGATACCCAGTTTGTGCACATTGTCTTTTTTCTGTAGTTCACCTGCAACCTCAGCCAGCTTTTAACAGGCATCAGAAGGCTGTAATCTAAATGTTAAAGAGTCACAGCATCCCAATTTCTGTGTTCATTTAAAAGGAGCTGAACAGGAAGGAGCAGGATGAACACTGCTGGCATTTAAAGCTGGCTGTACACTTCATCTATCAGTGACAGCAGTTGCCCACAGCTGCCACACTCATAAATTACCCAGGCTTTTTTGATCACTGTTTCACTTTTACATGTCTTTCTACAAACCTCTTACCTGTATGATTGGAAATGGCAAATAATTCATGTTGTTAATCAGAAAGAAAAGGCTGTAGCTGTATCCCAAGAAAGCTCCAGAAAGTAGAAAGAAGAGGTGATACTCATTTAGGCACATCTGAGGAACAGCATCTTCTAGGCTAAAATAGAAAACTTAGAATCAATCCTGAGTTCAAAACAAAAAGCTGTTCAAGCCTTAGGAAACTCAAATCAGAAGTTTGATTTTACTTTCCTGATCAGTACTTCTGATGATATCTCAGCAAGTTTTTTGCTAAAGTAGGAATCCCACCACTTGTTTTTGTAATTTATGTATGAAATATATACCATTAACCACAAGAGCAGGACTTAGTTCAAGTGACAACCAACTTCTCATCAAGAATGAAGACTCCATTAAGAATCCTGGAAATGCAGTTTTTTTGTTTCAGTTCTCTGTGCATTGTAACATTTACAAAAGGGGGTATTTTTTGTCCTTTAATAAAGAAAATCAACATATAATTGCTGGGTTTTGAGAATACCCAAATTCTTGGGATTCTCTTGGAAAGAAACAATCAGTAAATACATTTTATAATAAAAGTTCTTTGTTTATCTTTGATACACACACAATTACCTTTCTGAAGGCGTGCAGGACACAGCAAGAAACTGGAACCTCCCTTTTGTCATGACTGTAGCACACCAAGCAACCAGCATTCCCATGATAGCATGAACAAAGGAATGGATCACTTGCTGAGGGTGAATAATTTTCCCTATCAGTGCCAATCGAGAGCATGGTATGGATGGCACAACTGTAAATAAAAGCAGAAAAATCATTTTCATTTCTTACTAATAAAATTTTTCATTAAAAAAAGGAGAAAAAAACCCACCATTGTCACTAAAGAACTTTTCACAGTCAGGATCAGTCACTAAATTACAAATGATCATCCTATTTAATTTAGGTATCAAAGACAGTTCAACAATTTACACAACCCACCTGCATAAAATTCAACATTGAAGATGCTTATTACTATTATCACCACAGACATCAGGAAGATACAAAAGATGACATAGGAAGTGTACAAATCATTGAAAGAATCTAAAAAAATAAAAATATTATTGTTCAGAAAATTGCAGTAACACAGCAGCAACACATTAAGTAACAGAAAAAAACACTTAAGCAATGGACAATAATCCACTGAATGCCCAAAGGGGAGGAATGGTTAATGGACTTTCTAACCCCACATAAGATCTGCCCAGCTACACAACATTTCTGCACAAAAGCATATTTAAACTTCATAGAAACTATTTTATACCCTTATAATGTCGTGTAAAATAGTTTTCTTATTAGTGAACACTCAGAGGTTTGTTTAAAAAAAAAAAAACAAAACATTAAACTGTGGCTTAAATATCACATTACCCTTCATTTAAAAAATGCTGCAGCCATCCAGCCACACCAAAAAGGGAAGAAATTTCTTGCAGAGTGGTTCTTCTATTTTCTAGCGGTTCTTTTCGATTTTCAAGGAAGGAAGTCAATTTTCTCTGCCTGGAGCAGCTCAAAGATCACAGGTATTGATCTTCCAGCTAAACATCTCTCAATTTTCATTGCAGGCACTCGGGGGAAGTTATTCCCACCATGCAGAATGGCTGCTTCAGGAGTTTCTCTAGGATTCAGTGCACCATAGAGAAAACTGGAGCTGCTTATGGAAACAGCAGCTGCACAGGGGGGAAGGGGAAGTGTGTCCAAGGACTCAGAACAGACAACTAAAGCACTTAACCTGTTTGTTTTTTAATTCCGTGAGGGATAGACTCACATGAAGTTGCAACACTTATTCCTACCTAGGGTGGACTGCGGTTGTAACACAGAAACATTTCCAAGGCCAAAGACTATTCGAAACACAAGTGTAACACGATGCCACCGTCAGTTCCCCTTATCTGCGACTGATTCCAAAACAACAGAGTGCAGAAAAAACCCAGAATCACAAACGCGTGAGAGCAAAGGCAGGAAAAGGCGGCCGGGCACCTACTCGAGATCCAGCGCACCGGGTGGAACGGGTCGAGGCCGCTGAGGACGATGAAGGCCGCAGTGCAGAAGGGCAGCAGCAGCACGGACCAGGTCACGGCGGCGGCCACTCGCCAGCCCAGAACCTGCGGGGACACAGCGTGAGGGGCCCGGCACCCAGCGCCTGCACGGTGACAATGCGAGGGGAGCGGGGACCGCGACCCGCCAGCCCAGCGCCAGAGGGGTGCGCACGGTGAGGGGGCCGGGGCTCACGCCCCAGAACCGGAGGGGAGACACACTGAGGAGGCCGGGGACCGACACCATCCGCCAGCGCAGCGCCTGCGGGGAGACAGCGGGATAGAAGTGGGACCGGGGGGGACGCCCAGCACTGAGGGAGCGCGGCCCGAGGACCGACCTGCCGGAGCAGCGCCCGCTNCCGCGACACTTCCGCCGCGCGCCCAGGCGGCGGCCAATGGGAGGGCGCGCACGCCCGCTCTCCCCGCTTCCCGGGAGTGACGTCACTCGCAGTGGAAACTACAAGTCCCGGCGTTCCCTGCGCCGCCATGGCGGCCTGAGGGGGCCTGGGGTCTCCTCTCTGTCTAAGGGGACAGAACGCAGCCCGGGGCGGCGAGGAAAGAAATTGTCACTTTAATCCACATTAAGTCTGTTTATTTACACTTCGAAAGCCTCGCTGGCGGCACGGGCCCACCTCAAGGGGGTCCAGTCCTGTCACATCACCATGCCTCGCACCAAACCCTCCCCACAGCTTCAGAGCGTTTGTGCACAAAATGTACACCTCACATGGCCTTCAGAAAGCTTTATTCAGAGGCAAAACAGCGTGGCGAGCATAGAATTAAAGACAAAACTAATCCCTCCAAAAAGCAAAACCAAAACATTTTTAAAAATCCCAACCAACAAAACCAACCCCTTTCTGTTCTAGACTGGGATCAGTGGTTCACTCTCCTTCTGGAACATGGAGATGTCCATCTGTCCATGGCACATCACTGTCTGTCCTGCTGCAAAACACATCCCTTGTGCTTGACGTTTCCAAAGTCTTCAGTGAAAAAATAATCTAAAATAAAACTACTGTCTAGATGGAGAAACTGGTGCTGTCATCTGAAAGAGACAAATAACTCCAGTGAGTATTTCAGCTCCTCACCAGAGGACACAATAGGGCACATATTTAAAGTCTCAATACTAAAATCCATTAGTGTCATATTGATTCTTATGAGGCATCTGGAATGAAAAAATTGATTTTGCAGATGGAAAAGCCACTAAAACTGACTTGCATGATTGGACTGTGTAATTTTTTATGTGCCTTTCACTAGGCCCATTTGGCTATATTTTGTATTATTTATTTTAAATCTAATATAGCTTCTATTCAGTAAATACCCTGATTTTCCCAAATACACTCGTGGCTGGTGTGCCTGGAGTGGTCTGGCCTTTACATATCTATTAGCCTGTTCCTGGACCTCCTCCACAGAATTATCCAACAGAATTCAAACGTCATCTGCTGCTGGCAGCAGTCCTGGATGCCAGGAAGCAAAAGCTCAAAGCCATCCCACAGTCCAGAGGGATGGATGGCTCAGGCTCTGAGTCAGCCCTGCCCAGAGCCTGCACAGATGTCCCCACACAGGGCTGCTGCTCTGAAACACTGTCTCAAACATCAAGGGGAAAAACCCAATCTTTTTATATTAAAAGGAAAGAAAAACAATAAACTGTTACACTCCAGTTTAAATTTCATTTGTGCAGAATAAATTCAAATAAATGCTTTTGGGGTTTTTGTAAGGGAATGGCCTCTGGGACTGAGTTTACTTATTTATTTAGTACAATATTATTTTTTATTTTATTTATTTAAATGTGAGTTTCTTCGCCAAAAGCAAATCTCAAAGAAAATAACATATCTGTTCCTCAGAGTCTTTTCAGTTTTTACATCTGTCCTTAAAACTTACTACTGAATCAAAGTTAATAAATGTTATTTACATATAGACCCCTTTCCATTCAGCCATACTGATGGGGAAAAGTTTCAAGATGTCTATGATGACTACAAAAAAAAGAAGTTTAGATGGGGTTCTCACCTTATTTAGTGACTCTTTGTTACTACTGTTGTTCCATTGTGAGCAGGGATAATAGGTGCAGGAATATCCAGTTCAGGGGCATCAAAAAAGTATGCCTACATTATCAGAGAAAAAAAAATATTTAGAGACAAACGTAAGTGCTGTCTCATCTCAGCTCTTTCTTTTCACACCCAAACACAGGTACAAACACAGCACTGAAATGGCAAACTTCAATCTTTCTCTGTTTTTATCAGATTAGAAACGGTCAATTAAAATGGTGCTCTGAACTATACTTTAGAATTTAATTGTTAGCAGCCAAAGACTTTGAAAAAGACCTGTACTGGAAAGGGCTGGATTGCAGATCCAGGGAGAGCTGTGTTTTGCTGTCACCTCCCTGCACACTGAGCTGTGGGGAACCAGATCCATCTACTCTGGAAGCTGTGGAAACTGAGGCCTGGCTGACACCCTTCTACCCACTGCAATAACGAAACAAATAATTTAAGTGTTCATTCTGTATTTCAGTGGCCTCAGGGTCTTCTGTCTTCTAACACTTACTGTGTATGAAAACATAAACCTGCTAAAGCTCCTAAGCACGTGCTTTATATTAAACATTTAATCCTTCTAAAGGACTAAGCATAGCACTCATTGGAACAAAGTGCAACTGGATACTATAAAGATTAATGCTTTGCTGATACTATGATGAATTCCAGGTAAACTGGACTTGATGATCCTAACGGGTCCCCTCCAACTTGCAGATACTCTATGACTCCATAATTGATTATTGAATTTATTACCAGCACTGTCAGGGTCACACTGGCATCAATTTTCGCTACGTTTAAAGTAACTGCGATTTTTACATTGTGGGTTTTCCTGTGACCAGCCAATCCTTCCTTCCCTGTCCCATAACATGCCACCTGTCCTAGGAAATAAGAGATCAGGGAAAAGGAATGGCAGTGTCCCACCAAACAGCCAACAGCCAGCAGGGCGTGCAGCAGCAGGATGGTGGCCACGGTGGCCACGGCGATCCTGCGGTTGTCGTCACGGACCGCGGGCCAGAAGGTCATGACCAGCACGGAGCCTGAGAGGCACAGTGAGAACACCACCAGCACCCAGCGCACCACCTTCTGTGGGATGATCCACAAGATCTGCAAAAGGCAGGAAAAGGTTTGCAAGAGGCTCTGTGCTCTGTGACAGGCCATCGCTTCTATCTGTGCACAAAGGAACTCACGCCTTTATCTACACATCTCTTATGGGAGGAAAGAGTAAGAGCAGTGATGAGCTTTACTCCCAGAAACAAGAGTGAATCCCAAGTGATGCCACTCCCTCCAAGGCCTGTTCCCAGCCAGGGAAACTTGTCCTTGGAGCCATCAGCACTGCAGTCCTGCACAGGTATCTGTTCCCTGGGGACACCAACATCCTGATTGCTGAGGCTGCCTCGGGCTCCCTGCCAGGCTCACCAGCAGCACCTTGCTTGGCTTTGCTGCCTCTGGGGAAATGATGTGTCCTGGGCTTTTCCAGCACCCACAAGACACCTTTACACTAGACAAGCTTCAAGAAAAAGATTCTCCCAGTCTCCAAAATTTCAACAAATATCAACAATATTATAAGAAACAGCAAATCTTCTCAAGCAGGACATGTGAGAGGGGCACTCTTTAGCCATACGTACCGCTGTGGGAATGTAAATGAAGAGGGAGTAGCCATATACACACACTATCTCCAGGAAGGAGTAGGAGACAATGTTCATGACTTTACTGTTCCTCCACATCAGGAATCCCCAGAGAGCAAGGGGAACAAGCCAAGCATATGCATAAATCGTCGTGGCTGCTATGGACACTGGAAACACAACAAAGGGTTTAATGTTCTACTTTGAATCCTGCCAGAATCAAAGGTGTAGAAGCATTCAGCATGAAAACTAGAAAGCTACCTGTGAAGATACTTCCAAAAAGATGAAGTTTGAATTATTAATAAACTGAGAACTTTGCATTTATATCTAGTTTACACCCAGTACTCTGCCAGCACTTAAAGTTAGTTTTAAAGTAAAGACTTCTGAAAAAAATCTCTAGGTAATTTCAATTTCTTTATTATGCCTGGGTGCAAAATGCTGTCAGTTTCAGTTAAAAAGAAAAAGCCACAGAAGCAGGAAAAATTTGGTTGAAAACAAAAATTCAGCTACTAACAGCTAGTGCCAAATCTGAAGTTATTCAAGTGACTGCATTCCCAAAAGGCAACGTTCTTCCCAGTACACTAAGGAGTTGGGAAACAAGGAGAAGCTGTGCTCCTCTGCAGGGACAGCAGCCTCCTTCATAATACAAAGACAGATATAGACAAACTGGCTCCTCACTCTAGCTCTTTGGGGAACAAATCAGTTGAGCATCTTTTACTTATTTTTGAATTTGCCAGAAGGTAACAACTTCCAGCCCTTGGTAGGTGTTAAAGTGATAATCTGATCTGGCAATTTTCTGCCTGAGGCCTGCAGGTTCCTGGCAGGCCACAGATCCAGGAAGGCCCCTACCAAAGCACCACAGAGGCCAGTGCTGGGCTTTCACTCTCTGTAAAAGGAGACATCCACTAAGGCTAGAAAATAATTACTCCTGCTTGCTCTTTTAAAACCCTAAAACTATCTTATGCTCTGAAGACACAGGGTTCTGCCAGTCACAGCCCATTTTATGGGCTTGTTTCACGTGTCTAAAAATTTAAAGACAGCAATCAATCAAAAGACTGTGCTCAATCAAAGCCATGACCTGGTTTTATATTACTTCATTTGCCCATTAAAAAAAAACCAAAAAACCACAAAAAAAAAACCAAACAAGAATAACCTACAAATGACTACTTACAAACCTTTTCTGAACTCAGGCACGTAGTGGTACGTTGGTTTGCCCAGATGGATGAAGAAATTTGAGAGATTGCCACTAACAGCAATGGTGAACACGAGTGTAGCACATATCCAAAATGGACCTTAAAAGGAAACAAAATCAATAGCACCTCCTCTGCTCTCTTGCTTCCTCAGACCAGCAAGTAAAATGCAATACAGACTCAGAATATTTAGCACAGTAAATAACTTCTCCCACCTCACACCTACCATAAAGGTCGGGATTGCTGCGGATATACAGCCTTACAAAGTTCTTCCCAGGGACTGGGAACACTGACCCTTTGATTCTGTCCAGGACCTAGGAAACATAAGGATCCATCTGACTGACAATGCAAGAAGGAAAAAAGCCTCAATGGATAAGGCATCATTCAGACAACAGTTCTCCTCTGGAGCAGAGTATTAACCTGGTACGTGTCCACATCGAAGAAGGTCTGGTAGTAATCAAAAGTCCAGAAAGGGGCACTTTTCTTCTGTCCTGCAAGCAGCTGGATGGTGGGAAAGGCAACATGGAAAGTGTTACAAGCACACAATTTATGCATTACTATTTCATTTACACAGTAGTCACGTGATTTTGGTACCCAAACTGAAAACAAACATAACAGGGTAGTGCTTCCTAGGATTATGGAATGGTTTCCCCCTTCCCCTTCCAACAGCTGTTGGCAGCCAGTCTCTTATCTCCCTGTAGGCAGAACCACAGCCTGAGGTTGTTACTGCCTGCTGCCACATCATCTGAAACACACACCCTCATCACCATGACAAGCTCCTTTTGCTGTCAGAATCACAGAATGGCCTGTGACTGAAGGGACCTAAAGATCATCTCATTCCAACCCTCCACCACGGGCAGGGACACCTTCCACTATCCCAGGCTGCTCCAAGCCCCATCCAGCCTGGCCTTGAGCCCTTCCAGGGATGGTGCAGCCACAGCTTCTCTGGGCAACCTGTGCCAGGACCTCACCACCCTCACAGGAGAAAATTTCTTCCTAACATCCAATCTAAACCTCTTCTCTTTCATTCTGAATCCATTCCCCCTTGTCCTGTTCTCTACATGCTTTTGTAAGAAATCCCTCTCCATCCTTGTCCCAGGCCTCCACCATAGGGGTGAGAGCATCACCTCTGTTTTATCGGAGTCATCGGTGCCCAGTAACTCATCATCCTCTTCCCTCCCTGGCCCCTGCAGGCGGCTGTGCTGGTTCTTGGGGGTTTCCACTGGCTCCTCGATGCTTATGGTGGTGGCATCAGGATTTGCTGCAAGCAAATTAGCTGCATCGTCAAATTCTGCAAATAAGTACATTACAAGACAGGTGATGATCAAGACACCAAAATTTTTATTCGCATGGCTCAAATAAACACATAAAAACCCTGAGACAGAATAACCACTAGCTTAGGCACGTTGGGTTTCCTAAAGTCCAAATTGACACGGATCAAGCTGAACATTTAGTCTGCCAATAAAGTGTGGGTCTGCTTTTCCTGCCAATCTGCCTGCAGGATGTTACACTGGCTGGAGCCTGCCCTCCTGCCCTGCCAACAGCCCGGCCCGAGGGCCAGCAGGTCTCTGCAAGGGGAAGGGAAAGCTGCCTCCTAGAGAAACGGGTACTTTTAACATTCTCCAAAAAATGACGTGAAATTTTTCATGAAGAACTAAGGAAGTCTGAACCCGGGGCCTTCTCAGGTTACAGAGCGCTCTGCCCCCTTCCAGCTGTCACTTGCTACCACGAAGGATTTCAGTCCACGATTTCCGTCAACACCGGTTACTTTTTTTATCTCGCCAGCAGCACAATTCCATCTCAGAAAATTCAGGATACCTGACTCCATCCTGATCCCACAGACAAAACTCCCAGGACGTTTTTATTCCGCGAACGCTCAGAAACGCTCCCAGAGCCTCCAGCGCCTGCCGGCTCCCCCAGCTGGGCCCAGCTCCGCGTCCGCACCTGCGACACCGCCTTTACCTTGGAACTTGAGGTCGTCCGCCGTCGCCATTCATCCGCCTGGGCGAGGATCAGCTCCCCGGGGCTCGACCCTCCTGCAAGAGGACAGGGGCAGCGCTGGGGCGGGTGCGGTCCCCGCCCTGTGCCNCGAGCCCCTCTGCCCCCTCCCCTCTGGGAGCAACAGCTCTGCCGGCGACGCGCCCGACACCGACCAATCAGAACCCGTGCGGCGCTTCCGCGTGCGCGCCCGCCCGCCCCCTTAAAGGGCCCGCGGCAGCCCGAGCGCGGCGGGTCAGGTGTGTGGCGGTGCCGTGTGGGACCGTCCGTGCGCGAACAGAGGGGCTGAGGATGATCATGCGCTTATACATCTGTTATAAACGTACACTGCACGCTTTGGCAACTGAGAGTTTTATCAGAGAAACACAGAACGGTTTGGGCTGGAAGGGACATTAAAGCTCGTCTCATTTCAGCTCCTTGCCGTGTCCCCCATCAGAACGGGTCGGTCCCAGCCCGGTCCGGCCTGGCCTTGGGCGCTTCCAGAGGTGCGGCAGCCACAGCTGCTCTGGGCACCCTATGCCAGGGCCTCCCCACCCTCACAGGAGAGAATTTCTCCTTCATACCCAATCTAAACCTGCCCTCTGTTGGTTGGCAGCCATTCCCCCTTGTCCTGTCACGGCCGCCCTTGTCAATAGCGTCTCTCTCTGTCTTGTCTCCCTTCAGGTGCTGGAAGGCCACAGTCAGCTCACCACAAAGCCTTCTCTCCTCCAGGCTGAACAATCCCAATTCTCCCAGCCCTTCCTCACAGCATCCCTCTGATCTTGGGCTGAGATGCCCTCTTGAGGCCTTGCTCCCAAAGATCCATGTCCTTCCTGTGCTGGAGACCAGCTGGATATTATATATACTGGAGTATACCTATATCTATCTATCTATCTATATATATATATTTATTTTTTTTTATTTTTTTTTTTTAACACAAATTTGGCAAAGTGCCAAACCCTGGAGTGTGGCAGAGCCCCAGAGCAGTCAGAGCAGGAGGAACAGGGCACTGTTTGCAGAGCACCTGCATCAGCCCAAGGCCTCAAGCATCAGCACCTTAGTCTTTACCTTGGGATTCAGGGAGAACACCCTGATCCAGCTCCCCCCTTTGTAAAGCACAGAGCACATTTGTGGCTAAGCCTCACAGCTCTGCAGTGAGCACCACACACCCACCCTGGCTGCAGCTGGAGGGAGCAGGGCTGACAGGATCCCTGCTCACCCAGGGGCTGAAGTGCAGGGAGAGGACAGCGAGCAAGGCAAGGCAGAAACTCAAACACGTGAATGTTTTCCCTCCCCCTCACCCTCTACCTTTGCCCTGCATTGTGCTTCCATCACAAGCAGCCAGGCTTCTCCACCACGATGTCGGGCATCAGGATACTCCTACAGAAAATCCTGATCCTTCTGCAGGTTACTCTGTCTGTTGTTGTTGGCAAAACAATGATGATACTGTTCCCCAACGCCATGAAAAGATACATCCTAAAGATGGGCGAAAAGAGCAGAATGAACAGGAATCCAAAGTTCAGCTATGAAAACTGGGGCCCAACTTTTTTCAGCTTCAAGTATTTGCAGTTTGTGCTGAAGGTGAAGTGGAAGAGGCTGGAGGACGAAGCCTACGAGGGACAGGCTGCTCCCAACACGCCCGTGGTGACCCTCGGCGGGGAAGTTTGTCACCTCCTGGACTTCATGAAAGGTCAGTGAGTGAGTAGCTGGGCTGGGTTTGCTGAGAGCATAAATGAGGAGATGCTGCTGAGGGAGCAGGGACAGGCAGCTGGCACCTGAGTGCATCATGTGCAGACCACCAGCACTCACCTGCTGCAGAAGATGCAGCACATTCACTCCAGCTGCTTCTTGATTGTCAAAAAATAACTGCATTTATCACCCTGTCTATGCTATCCCTTCACACCACTGAGCTTTTGCAAGAGCTGGCTCTGCCTGGAAACACTTTTTGCTGAAAGCCAAGCTAATAATTTGTTTTAGGGAGAGAAGGCCCAGAACTGAACCATGTGCAATGATTCCTGAGTGTTGGCTGTCGTTCCCTGTCCATACAGAAAATTCCACACCAGCTCCCTTAGCTAGCCTTAAGCCTAGAAAGCACACAGTGGGTTTTTCCAGATCTAAAGTGGCTGGGAATAAAGCAGAAGTAGCTGCTTTGTACTTTGTCCGCTGCCTCCCACTGAGATCTCGGCAGAACGTGGAATTAATCATTAAGCTGCAGCCTCCATCCCCATGGGAGGGATTACATCCTTCTCTCACTCTGCATCCCTAATTATCTATAGATATTTATGTAGAAAATGGGCTACAAATTTGGAGAAGAGATATCTACAGGAAGGTACCACTGTTATTTAATTCTTTAGGATGTGGATCTATGTTAGCAGCAGCTTTTAAGTTAAGCCATGCCAGAAAGGTCCTGGACAAATTTAATGGAATTTAGCACAACCAGACTAAAAGAAGTGCTTTAAAATCCTGCAAGCTCTCTTAAATCAAGGCCTTGCAAACAGATGCCAACACAAACACAATACTGTGTTAATTTGTAAGCAACTGCAGATACTTTTGCCAGTGTAAGGTTAGTTTAATAATATATAACCAGAGTTCTGTTTGGACAGGAAATTGCAGAAATACATTGAAAACATGAAAGGCTGTGATGCATGACTGAAAAGTCTGCAGTTTCCCCTCAGCTCAGCTTGAACTGACACATCTAAAAAAATCTGGACATGAAAAGGCACTGGGACTCTTGTCCTCAATGCCCACCCCTGAACCACTGTCCCTGGATAACCTTGCAAAGGCCATGTTTAGTATTGCTGAAGTTGCTCCATACTAAGGATCTCAGGGAAGCTGAGATGCCCATTTTGGATCAGTACCCCATCCCAAAAATGTTGGTAACTTGCAAATTGGCTCTTGTGATGAGGAAAAAGAGAAGCTGTGACTGCAGGGTGCCTCCTCCCTCAGGTAAGTTCCTTGCTGGATACAGCACAGAGCCAGGCTACAAAAAACACCTTTATGCCTGCTCTGCAGAGATGCAGAGGTTCTGCTGCTGATTTTACTGACCTAGAAGTTTATGAAGTCACTTAGTGTTGTCCAGGAATCTCTGCACCAGAGGCTCAGTTCAGTGTATTTAATTCTGTCCTTCCTCCTTTTGCTTAACCACTAATTATCTTTTTATTTTTTTCTCCCAGATAACCGACCTTTAATCCTGAACTTTGGAAGCTGCACCTGACCTTCATTTATGCTAAAATTTGATGAGTTCAACAAGCTCATTAAAGATTTCAGCTCAATAGCAGATTTCCTTATCATCTATATTGAGGAAGCTCACGCAGTAGGTACAGTACAAACACCACAGTGATGCCAACCACAGCCACAAATGTGTCACTTCCTTTAGGGGGAAAAAAAAAAAAGGTGTGCTAGCAAAGGAGGGGGCTGCAAACAGGACAGAAATCTTCAAATCAACTGGCAACACCATATCTAGGCACCAGTTTGTGTTCCTAATTCTCCTAAGATTCTACTTAACACTTCTGACTTTACATTGAGTTACTTATGTGAAGGACACAGTTGTATCTTTTAAAAACTGCCTCCCAGTACAGCTCCTTTTGGAAAGAGGAAGACATTTCATAGAACAAAAGTGTACAATATGTTATGTGTTAACAGAAAAAAAAAATCGTTTTTAATATTTTCCAGGAACAGGATGCAGACTCCAATCTGAAAAATTCAGCAAGCAAACAAACCACACTTGTTTATCTACACTGGATTCTAAGTAACACATTGGCACTTGTTTTAACCCAGGATTAAATGTTTTTCTAAAACCTGACATTTATAGTTTTCTAGCAATGTGTCATTTTCAGCAGCTGAGAATCAGATAATGCCTAAGTCAGTCATCAAACCCTTTCACTAGTTTCTATTTTACTGAAAAGAGTTGTGTGCAAATGTTTGTTTGTACAGTTCTAAAAAACAAAGGCGTGTCCTGGCTCACATTTTGCTTCTCACAGACCTGTAATTTTGGTTTATAGGATTAATGAGTACAATCAAGCAAAATGAACAACACTAACACTAAGAAACCTTACCCAAATAGAATACATGTTCCCCTCCTGGTGTCCTTCTAGGGTTGATCTATGTGAGAAAATTTCAGCTAAAATCCATCATATATTTCTGAATCCAGGGCAAGAAGGAAATATGGTTTGATGGGAGGAAAAAACAGATCTTGGGACCACTTATTGGAAAGCTCTAGCTGCCATAGTTTGAGGAGGGCTTTCATTTCATGGCAAGTTTTGATGTTAGGAATAAACTGCAAGATTCTTTTAACCTGGTTCTGAGATATGACACACAGTACATGTCCACCCTTGCACCTATTCCAAACCTTCATACCCTCACAGCTAAATCCCTTCCTCATTTGTTTTAGATGGATGGGCTTTTAAAAACAATGTCATTATAAAAAATCACAGAAGCCTCGAAGATCGAAAAATTGCAGCACAAATTCTTCAGAAAAATCACCCTCTATGTCCAGTGGTTTTAGACACTATGGAAAACCTGAGCAGTTCAAAATACGCTGCGCTGCCGGAGCGACTCTACATGCTTCAAGGAGGGAAGGTCATCTACAAGGTAAAAAATATCACCAGCAATGAGCACAGCATACAGAGGTCTTTAAATTTCAAGGTAACTTGAGACTGCTTTACATGTAACAGTCAATATTTCATTCTGTTTGAGAGCTAAACATTTCACAACACACTGTAAATGTGGAGAGAAATGAAAATGCAGCAAAACCAGTCTGGGCCTTTATAATGTACATATTTGATGTACACCTCAGTCTTGCTCAAATATTTATCTTTTGGCTCACTAGTAACCCGAGGTACATCTAAGCTGTGAAATCCAGGAACACTTTCCACCTCCAGGACCCAGACATTGGCTCTGTCCCAGTGACACAGCAGGGTGTAACCAGTGCTTAACCATCTCCCAGGGATGGCTCCAGTGCAAAGGGAGCCCAAGGCACACCTGCCCACAGTTCTGGGGCAGCTGCTGTGCTCTGAAGGATTTCTGCTCTGTCTGCTTGAGCATCACTGTGTCATTTTATTGCCTTTGCAGGGGGGAGTGGGGCCTTGGAATTACCACCCCCAGGAAATACGTGCCATCCTGGAAAAACTGAAATAGAAAAAGAAGAGGACTTTGAAGTAAAAACTATCTGGATAAAGAAGTTCAAGAATAATTTGTCACAGACCTAAGCCTAAGGAACAAAAAAAAAATATCTAAAACCAGCCATAAAGACAAGAAGAAGGATGTTGTATATGCAATGTATATGCAAGGAGCATCTGGAATGAGGTTCATTATGTTTGTCTAGAAGCTTTCAGGTGTCATCCCTACAACACCAACTTCTTGTTCTGTAGTAACTTATTACTCTTATATAACGTGCAGTAATGTGGGAGCTGAGTCCATTGAGCTCTGGATACCAACATTCACAGTTATAAGGAATATCCTGCAGGATAAACTTCAGGGTGGTGACATTTGCAAGAGTCCACTAGCAAGCAAAGCAACTGATTTCATATTACTATAGACATTGCACTTGTGTAAATAAAATGTTCCCTTCCACTGACTTCAAGAGGCTTCTGAGCAAGACAATCTCTATCAACATCTGTTTCCATGAGTATTTGTTATGATGGTCCCAGCCTAAAGCACTCGCGGCTGTGACCTGATTCTAGAAAATATTTAAAGAAACAAGAGATTGATCTACAATTATTAAAAGTCCATCAAAGCACTTCATTTGGCTTCAGATTATTTCTCTTCCTGCCCTGCCTCTCTCCCCCAGGTTATTTTTAAGCACTAGCAGACATTTATATTCTTTCTAATAATCTCTGAGTTTGAGCCGATCAGAAAATTACCAATTTAAGGACTTTTGAAGGACTTGTTTGACAGTAGGGAGCAATACATTCCACTTAAAGTAGCTCACACTTCTTTTTCTATTTAACTCAGAGTGCAAGGGAAACATTTTACAGGAAATTGATTTTTAATTAATGTATTATGTAAGCCTGATATAAATATACTACCTTAAATGGACTCAGTTATGCTCAGGTGTTCTAGGCTGACAGTTTAGGTTGCAAAATGAAAAAGCTGTTACTACAATTAACAACAGCACTGTGTTGTGGTTGGACTTGATGATCTTAAAAGTATTTTCCAACCTAAATGATTCCATATTCTCCTATTCTATTCCATACATTAAACCAGCAGGGAATACATACCACATCCATACCTTCAAAAACCACTTTAATACAAGGTGCTAATAATAAACATTCTCTGCAGTGCAGCTATCAAAATATAACTTCCTTACAAAAGAAAATAAAATGGAGGCCCAAATTTCAGCTGGGCTCAAGTGTTCTCTGCTGTGCCCTCTGCCATCACCCGGTGCACTGACACAAAATGATCAAAGGCAGATTTGATGATGAAACGCAAGTAAGTGGCTTGGAACTCAGGAAGCTGCAGAAGGAATAAAAGTAATGTTATTGCATTCTCTGTAGCAACAAAACTACCAAACCACATTTGCAGAAGTTTGTTAAACATAAGGATCTGTTTTTGAACTGCACATAAATCAAGTTCTTTGGCCTGCAACTCAAACAAGTCCCATCACCTCCTGAATTCTGCAGCCTTAAAGGCAGCAATTGAAGGAGGGGAGATTGCCACACTTCTGGAAAGGGCCCTTGCACCTCCTTAGGAGCACTAGGCAGGTGCAATTTCATGGCACAATCTACAGAGGAGCAGCTGGGAAGTGCAATTTCACACCACAATCTACAGATTCCTCTATTTAACACCAACTGAGCAGTAATTGTAAATAAAGACATGTTTGGGTTTTTTATGGTTTCTTCCCACTTAGTCCAGACATCCCATTTCATGAACCACTACTGATGTACACTGTAAATACTCACTGGAAATTCTTCCATTTGGAGCTGTCCTTCTCTGTGCTGTAAATCTAGAAAATATATTTTAAGGTAAATAATGAAGAATAATGTGCAATGCCATGAAGTTTTTACTGGACTCAAGAGTTCAAGTGAGTTTAAGGACAATGAATTTACACTGCATATAGACATTGTCCTTTTTTGTTTTTACAGATGATTTAAGAGAATACTTTTTTGCAATATCCCAGTGTGTGTGTATATATATCCCCCTCATTACAGTGTTATAAAAAGTCACCCAAGAGGCACTAAAAAAAGCCAGTCCCCAAGCCAAACAATGCAGGAAATGGCACTCTATTATACTATGTAAGCCTGTTTTTAATTTTTGGAACATAAAGTGCACAAGTGGTGCTTTTAGCCCTTATACAGCATTTTACTCTCCAAACTGCTGCAGAGACCAGCAGTGTTAACAAAATTCACCTAAACGTGACTGTTACATTAATGTCTAATAAAACAATCATCACCCTACACAACAAATAGATGAGGGGTTACAGTGATTCAATGAAAAAGACCAACATTGCTCCCACAAAACCCCACAAACCCAATCTTACCTTTTTCAACGCACTGTTCAAAACCCTCAGGGTCTTTAGATGTGCTTCTTTCAATCCTTAAGGTCCTCACTAAAATATATATCAATTCAAAATATCAACACAAATTCTGATTCTTTATTGATACTGATATTTATTCCATCACTTTACAAGCACATAACACTTTCAGAGCATTAACTAATTTATTTTTTCTCTAACCTATGGGGATTGTGGATATGAAAGACGACTGCTTTGTGAAAATGAATCTTTATGCAAAATGAAATCTTTATGTGAAGTTAAATGTTTATGAATCTCTTAAAAGTGGCTACATACAGACTAGGACACTACTGTGAGAACTTTCATTAAGACACAGACACACATTTTAATATAGCACGTATTACCTACTGCAACACACAAACTCTTACCCAAATAACACTGGATGGCGACTTTGTTGATTTTTACACATTTGGGAAAACCAATAATCAATTCCTGTGGGAACATGCCTGTCGTCGTCCAAAATGTTTTGGAACTTCTGTAGAGGGAACAGGATAAAACCCTAAAGTGCAGCTTTCCATCTGTAACCATCTTGAAGGAAATTCATCACAGAAAAATATGGAGGGGGAAGGAAGGGGGAAAGCAGAGGGGAAAAGAACAGGGATGGAGAAGGAAGGGATGGAAAAGGGATGGAAAAACAGGGGGACGGTGAAGAAGGGAAGGAGAGGGACGAAAAGGGCAAAGAGAGGGAGAAGGAAGGGGGATGCATTTTAATTTAGGAGGTTATTTATTTAGGAGGTTTTTATGTAGGAAGGGGATACTTTCAGCAGTGCCCTGTGTAAGGACGGGGCAGCTCTCTGGAGGTCTTTACACCTGGCCGTGCAGGCTCTGTACCCGGGCGGCCCCACCAGGAGCGCGCAATGGCGGCGGGCCCCGAGCAGTTCCACCCTGCGGCGACTCCGGCGTGAGGGCGAAGGGCCGAGCCCGGGCCAGCCCCGGCGGGCTCCGTGCGGG
>WBNO01024075.1:435178-461435 GCA_013400575.1 Peucedramus taeniatus
CGAGCCCCGGCCCGGCTGACGGCGCGGCCCCTCCCGGGGCAGGTAGGTGGGGGCCGGGGGGATCGGGGAACGAGCGGGATTCTGGCCTCCCTGCCCGGGCGGGGACCCTTCCCCCTGTGCCCCCTGTCCTTATACCCCTCCCCCTGTGCCCCTTCCCCTGGTGCCCCTCGGGGCTGTGCCCGCTCACGGCGCGCTCACACCCGGGCACAACCCGATCCCTTCACAGACCCTTCCCAGCGTAGCCCCGACCCCTCTCTGGGTTGGACCCGATCCCTTCCGGTACCCCCGGCTCCCCTCGGGCAGGGCTCGATCTCCTCCCGCCCCGCAGGACCAGATCGCCAGCCCCGCAGGCCAGGTGAGAGGTGAGAGGATCCCGTCCCTGCCCTGCCCCTCGCCATGGCAGCTCTGGGCTCTCCTGACCCCGCCAAGGCCCCGCTCACCAACCAGGGCCCCCCGGCAGCGGCTGGGGAAGGGGCACCGGGAGATGCCCACCCTCCCAGGGAGGGAGGTTCCAGCAGGCTCCATTGCCCAGCTGCAGTCAGACATGTGCCCTCCTCTTCCTCCTCCTCCTGCTCCTGCCTGCAGCAGAGCCAGGCCTGGTTGTGAGGGCACTTCCCACTCAACCCCAGCCCCTCTCCCACTGCCCCTATCTCCATTCCGGGCCTGGGATCGTTCCCGGGCCTCTCAGCCAGCCCAGGCTCCAGATCCCACTCGGATGGGGTGTGAGGTTTGGTGGCAGGCATCTCCCACCCCTGCTCCACACAGCCTGCCCTCCTTGCTACGTGGCCATGCTCAGGGCTCTAAGGGGAGCTGTCAGCTTTGGGGGCTTCCCTGGGTCATGTTTTCCTTTGTGGCTGTTCTTCACCCGTCTGTGATTTGTTTTTGCAGAGCTGGTCGAGGGGAATGTCGTACTGTCTCCACTCAGAAAGCCATTTGGATACTGGGCCAATATACGTGCGTGAAAATGGGAAGCTGCATGTGGTAAATCGGGGTGCAGGCGGCGTACAGAATGTCACTCCCAAAGCAAGACCTTTTAGTCTGTTTTCCAGAACGTTTTCAGTGGAGCTTTGCATGAACAGGGAGGATGATAGGGCAAGGAGGCAGAGGACTGATCATTTCATCTTCACATACACCAAGGAGGGGAACCTCCGCTACTCGGCCAAGTCCCTCTTCAGCCTGGTGCTGGGTTACATTTCTGACAATGTAGATCACATTGACTCGTTGATTGGTTTCCCAGAGCAGATTGCTGAAAAGCTCTTTTCAGCAGCAGAAGCAAGACAAAAGTTCACAGAGCCAGTGACAGGACTGAGAGCTCTGCAGAAGTTCACTGAAGCCTATGGCAGTTTGGTGCTGTGCTCACTGTGCTTGCGGAACAGGTAAGTGTGTCCCCCAACAAGTCTTGTCATCTGCTAGGGCTTTCTGCTAGCACACTTCAAGCTTTCCCTAAATTAAATTTTAAAAAAATACATTTTGGGCTTATAACACCACCTAATTTTAATGAAACGCCCTGAGCCTTTTCTAATTCTTGTGTTTGCTGCCTTTTGTCCCATGCCTTTCCTACAAGTGCAGCTGTAGGTTTCATTTTAAGATATAAATCATAACAGAGGTAACAGACTACATCTGTTTTAACCAACAGGGGATCTTATGTGGAGGATTAAACCTGCAACTATTTTTAACAATATAATAATCAGCACTTCTGTGGAAATCTGTGTGCTTAGTGCCTTCTCAGGCATTTCATGGGATGTTTCTGTAATTGCTGTTTAAAAGCTTTTCAACACACTTAGCTGACTGTACAGATAAAATACACCCTTGCAAATTGTTCAGGTTTACTAACTATAAGCTTGCTGTCATGTCTCATTTTGGGGGCTCAGAAGAAGATACAGACTTGTGGGTAAGTTGCAGGCTTTGAAATCAGGCAGGTTTTACATCAATTTATTGTTGTTGCCACCCCTGTATTGACTGTACTTTAACAAGGTCCTGGTTGCAGTCTGGCACTGGTTTTTCCATCTTCTCAAAGCCCACATCTTTCACTGAAAGAGTCTTGCCAAGTTTAAAACTGGATTATGTTTTTAAAGCCTTGCTCCTACTGAAGTCTTTCCCAGTAATAGAACCCTACTCTTCCATCTCTACACTTGAAAAAGGGATGGTTTATCCAGTTTAAAATCAAAGTACTGGCATATTCATCTGAAGTGCCAAGGGTGTTCTGAGCACAGTAGGAATGTTTGAGTAGAAGTCAATTATCCTTTGTTTTATCCTTTAAACCTACTCCCTTTTTATCTCTAGCACAGATAATTTTATGGGCTTAATTTAGAAATTAAGCTACTTCTGGCATCTTTTGCTATTACAGAAAGCTGAGTTAAGTATCAAGTCTTTGAAATCCAGGAAGTAAGGCATTAAGGAATTTTCTGATGAATTTTATTTTTAAAAGAGCCCACTCTCCTCTCCAGAACCCCCCTGAGCTAATAATCTCTCTCAAGAACTGGCTTTTGCTCTGACTGTATGTTGTGCTTTTTGCAGAGCCAAATTGTACAGGAAAGGGGTGTGAGGGGGGGTGGTTTGATGGGTAAAATAACACTGGGAGGATATTAAGGTCCTCTTATTTGCATGGACAAAGAGGTGTTCCTGGAGGGATCCCATTAATAATCACCCCCAGTTTATGCAGTGAAGATGCTGACCTCAGGGTGTGTCTTGCCATACGAGGTAAATTCAGGAGAGATCAGTGAATTTGGAGCTTGTCTTGCCACAGGGACAGCAAGAGGTGACTGCAGGGGAGGTGTTGAGGGCTACGTGCTCATTACTGCATACTCATGCCTGCCATTCTTCAGTGGTTTGTTCCCATCTCTGAACCTCCTACTGAATGGCTCCAGCACAGATGTTTGCGTGGCTGCTGAGTGAATCAGACCAGGGAACCAGCACAGCTAAAAAAAAAAACCCTACTGAGTGACTGCTGCCTGGGGTGTAGCCACAGCTCTGGCCACTCCTGGCCTTCTACCCCTAGTCAAGTATTTTATTGACATATATAAAAAGTAAAATTTTGCCACTGAGAAGCTATGCTGTCCTGTTTAAAATACACCCTTGAGGTGGATTTTAAGCCTAGATGAATGTGGGTTTGTCTATACCCTTCCTCGACAGTGAGGAAGAGCAGTTTGTAAAGCTGACTTATGATAAACTGGGATATTTTGCATTATCCTGAAATAATACAGCAATAATCTGTAAAGAAGCTCCTAATAGCAATATTTGCAAGTTGAAGTCTTGTTAGTCCAATATTTTGCATGAAATCAAAACCATGACAGTGGAGAAGACTGGGAATTCAGACATGTTGTGTGTGCCAGCTGCACATAAGAGGTACTTAGTGCAGCTGGGTAATTTCTGTCAATTTTCACATAGGTACTTAGCAGAAACGAGTGCATTTTGCTTATGACACTTGGGGATATAGACACCTCCTTACATGCCTGAGCACTGAGGGCTTTTTTTTCTTTTTTTCTTTTTTTCTTTTTTTCTTTTTTTCTTTTTTTTTGGCTTTGCAGGTACCTGGTTATCTCTGAAAAACTTGAAGAAATTAAGTCTTTCCGGGAGCTGACGTGTTTGGATCTCTCCTGCTGTAAACTTGGAGATGAACATGAGCTGCTGGAACACCTCACCAAAGAGGCCCTGTCTAGGTACCAGTTTCTTGAGCTAAAAATGACACTTTCTTTCCTACCACTAAGCAGTTCAAAGAACCAGGCTGAGTCTTTAAAGGGAAGTTTCACAGGCTGCAGAGTGTAAGGTTGAAGATTTTGGTTGTTCATAAAACCTGTTCTGTAGGTAAACAAAATACAGAATTTATTGTACACAAAGCACATACTGAATCATAAAAAGTACTAAAATTATGCAAGATAATTTACTGTCTCATGTTTTATATCAACTTTTTATAATTTTCATTGTCTGGGTAAAAAAAATGCATCTTTAACATTTGGAACAGTTCTACATTTCAAGGGGGAACTTTATCAGCCAAATTTTTAACCAAATTAGTGTTCTACATGAATATATCTGCAAGCAGGAGGTTGATTATTTGGTTAGTTAACATCTCAAAACAGTAAATTTTGTAATTTTGTTTGGTACCAAAAAATGACAAGTGGATAATTTTGGAAGCATTAGGTAGGATAACTGCTAATTAAGGATATTATGTTGCTGTAAGATCTTGGTGCATTTTACATCAAGGTTTTATCTTGAAGTGCTCTGAAGAGAGCACTTTAATGTGATGTTTTTTCCTGAGTTTTGTTAATCTATGTTATACAACCTCATTATTTTCTTAAAATCATTGCTTATGATCACTTATGGAATCTGCCTTCTCTCATTTTGCCAAGCTTTTTTTTCTTAGTTTTGAGTGCATTTCAGTTTGGCAGCCTTGGTATAAAGAACTCCAGGGTATAAAGAAGCTTATTGTCTTTGTTGGCAAATGTTTGGCTCTAGGATCAGCTTGTCACTGTGGGAGCTGTGGGAATAGCTGCTCAAGTAGTGCTTCTGTTGAGCTAGCAGGGAAATACAGAGATATTTGTTACTCCTGCTAACCCAGGCTCCTTCCTCGCTGCTTTTTACAGTGAGCCTGTAGGGGTTGGCACAGGATGACCCTTCTGACACAGAGTTTTAGGACATTTTGCAAAAGTGCCAGAAATAATGACCATAAACTCCATGTTTGTATCTCTGCTGCCAGTGTGAAGAGGCTTCTCCTGAAGGACAACTCCCTGTCGGACGCCGGCCTGCGCAGGCTGACAGCGCCCGTCCGGGTGCTGAAAAAGGGCCTTGAGAACCTGCTGGTGCTGGACCTGTCCTGTAAGTGCTCCATGCTCTCATCACAGAAAGAACCTGTGTCCTTCCTGAGAAAGAATTTATCCTCCTTAGCACTGAAGGAATACAGTTAATTTGTTGATTCCCATGAGCCAAGTGCTCAACCCCAGATTTCACCAGCAGCCTCCCAGAAGGCACAGGGCAGACCTGAGGGCTCAGGCATTTGCTACTTGCATAAATATTTTTAGTAGTTTGAGAATTGGTATTGTAAATATTTGTATTTTGATAATTAGAGGGGGAAAGTCAGTCTTGTTCCAGTATTACCTTTTGGAACAAATATTTCCTTGGTATTTTAATCATCTTTTTCCACATCATGCAACTTAATTAACTTTACTTGGCCTTACAGGTAACCCTAAAATCACAGATGTAGGAATTGGATACCTTCTTTCTTTCAAGAAATTGAATTGTTTAGACATTTCTGGGACAGGTCTCAAGGTAAAAATCATGAGAAAAAGTTTGCTGGACAAATGTAATAAAAGTTCTTGCCCTCTGACTGCTTTATTTCCCTTTTTTTTCCAAGGATGTTGATGCTGTCATAAAGCGGCTTCAAATGCAGATAGGCCTGGTTCACTCAAAAGTGCCTCTGAAAGAATTTGATCACAGTAACTGCAAAACAGAGGGATGGGCAGAGCAGGTAAGGGGGGTTAAACCTGTTTTACCCTCTAAAAATTTGCCTTATAGAATACAAAATCGCTGAATGGGAAAGAACAAGGGATGGAGTTGTTTCCAGTGATATTTCTGTAAATTTTACAAGACACATTTTAAGTGCTTCATCTGTTCTTTCAGACAGTTCTGCAGTGGGAGCAGGCAGTTATGGAGGCCATGAAGCCCCAGGACAATTTGAGGTCCAGAGTGGCAGCTCTTCGCTTCTGTACGTACCTGCTTGGACACCACTGAGCTGATTTATTTTCTTTTCTGCAAGGAGTATTTCCATCCTTTTTTGGGTTATAGTACAAATAACATCTCAGGTGTGCAATTTCAGCCCATTGTGTAACTGCATTACAATGTACTTGAGTTTTTTTTCATTTGTTAAACTTCTGGATAATTCAAGTACAGCTCATACAACAACTGAGTTTTTTCCTTAAAATTCTGGGTCCAAAATATAAATGGTATTTTTTTCCTGTGCACTTTTCCAAGTTGGCTTGGCCAAAACAGTGTGTACCACAAAGTTATGCATTTTACAGGATAATTCTGTTTTTCCCAAAATCTAATCTTGATATTTTTTTTGCTTGTAGATGGCAAGACACACAGAATAGAAGAAGTAGTCAAATGCACACTGGTGGAGCCAGAAACTAAAGCATCTGGAAACTTGCAGTTTTATAAGGAAAATGTTGAAAATTGCCATTTACCTTTGAAAAAAGAGGTTGCAGGCAGCCATGAATTAAAGAACAACAAAAAAAGAGCTTTGGCTGAACAAGAGAGAGAAAGGACTTCCAAACAGAAGCATCTGTGCCTCACTGTGGAGGACTGGGATTTGTTAAATACCTACTGAGTCAGAAAGAAGTGGGTCTTTTGTTTGTTGTTCTCTTGCTGATGGCAGGATTTGGACATATTGAGAGGGAGTGACAAAGTACTGTTAAATCTGGTTGCTGTGACATGCCTGTGGGGAAACCTGTGCTGGGGGAGGGATAGAGACAAGAAGGTTGGTGATGCTACTGTATATTTTCAATACATAATAATTTTTTCAAATAAAGTTTTTGTTGTCATCCTTAACTAACTCTTCTGATGAAGGTGTTTTTCACCAAAACAGCTGGTCCTACCCCTGCTCCTCTCCTGCCTCTCGAGGGGCAGGACACAAATCACTGCAGCTCATCTGAAATAAATCTGCACTGGGCTTGTCAGGTGCCGTGGGGATGTTTACAGTGCTGCTAGAATAGAAACCTCAGCCTGAAAACACCAGGCTGTGCTGATGGGGCTGTGGCAGAGGGAGGGAGCACAAAGGATAAGCACAGACCTCGGGGAAGGGAGGCAGAGGCAGTAACACCTTGCCAACAGCCATTGCAGGAACCCAAAGTGGTGCACAAGTCCCCTTTCTTTCTCATTTTAGCCCAGAAAAAGAGAGCTGGAATGAGGTTACTGTAGGGGTTATGCTCTGCAGTTGTAATATATTCTCCCTTACAAGCAAATTTGCTGCATTTGAGATCATTCTCTGGTTTAAAACCCATTTTCAGTGTGCCTGCAATACACTAACTGTGCTTCTCCATCTGAAAACATTGAGGGGCATTCATAATTCAAATATTAATTATGCAGATCAGCTGTAAGTCACCTGGACACTCAGACCTGTTCTGTGCAGCTGTAATTCTGCAGGTAACAGTTTAACACTGAATTCCTGCCCTGAGTGCTTCCACCAAAACTGGCTGAGGTGCACAGTGCTCATCATTGGCCTCATAAGGCCAAGGGTTTTCTCCAGGTTTCCCCTACTAGTGCTTCTTCAGAGGGTATCTTCCTTTTACTGTTTACCACAATTCATCACCAAGAAAAGCAGCACATCCTTGGAAACCATGAGGAGGCCAAGAAAATGAACTTCAGCTCAAAAATGCATAAAGAACAAAACCCCTTTGTCTTTTCCTTACTGCTGCATTTTCCTCAAAAAAGGACTACACACAAACAAAACAAGCACACTTGCACTGAAATCCTACTTTATTTTCCCAGAAACCCAAGGCTATTAATACCTTCCCCTGACAACTACATCAGCTCTCTGCTGAGACAAATAATGGCACAAATTGTGACTCAAAGCAGTGGCTCAGTGGGGAGGAAGATGTGCAGTCCTCCCCCTCAAACTGCCTCTGATGCAATTGCCACCATAGAATTTTTGGCAACCCCTTCCACCATTGGAGATATGCTGATCTCACCATGGAGATAAGCCCATTTTTTTACCAATCCTAGTTTTATCAATCCCTTTGCCTTTGTCACACCTGGGCCCTGTGCTGAGCATGAGGGTTCCTGTATTTTTTTTTTTAACAGCTGGTTAGTTCAATCCTTCCTGCACTGGGATAGCATTTTACAGGCAAAGAGAAAACAAGTTGTGCTCCCTGGCCAGGCTTGGAGAGAGACAGGTGAGTAAAAGCAACTTTAACATACCCCCATGCAGAGTTTTGCCATCTCATTCCAGGCAGAGTGTGAGTCACAATACTGTAAAGCTATTTATAGAAAGATCTCTCAGATTTCCAGCTGTATCCCAGTGACAAATTAGAAGCAACATTCCCCATTGATCTGAGTTACAGTGACAGGCAGAGCTGCAGATCACAGGACTGAGAAGAAATGAGTGAACAGGGGTTTATTTTTAAATATCTGTGACCTGAGGTGGCAATGGGAAGAAGATCACCTCATGGTATTTTTGGGCCTAGAAGAGTAAGAGTACTCACTGTAAATGTGGGGTTTTCCTCGTTGTTTTAGACACAGATGAAATTTTCAAAGGAGCAGAGAAAACCTCATTTTTCTTAAATTTCAGTGTCATGTCTACACCTATATCCTGAGGACTGCTTTGAAGGCTTGGCTGCCTGATTGTGCCCTGCTGGCAGAGGAACAAAACAAGCAGCAAACAGATCCAGTGTCATCCCACACCACCCTGGCAGCAGCACCTGATTTTCTGCTCCTCTCTGCTCCCAGGCTGAGACTTCCTTTTCCTCCTTTCTTTGCCAACTTCACTGAGACCCATCCCAGCTCCATGGCTGTTCTCAGCCTGCTGCTGCAAAACTGCACAGCCCCGAGTGAAGAGCAGGTTATTTACGTGCTGGTTCCCTGCCCTGGCTGTCAGGGACAGCTACTCTGTCACAGGGACATGATTTATCCCCCCAAACCCTGAAAGTTCTCCAGTTCTCCATGCCATTACACTCTCTGTGTTGGCCTTCACGGTTTGAGAAAAGAGCAGGAGGTGGCCTGAGCAGCAGCTCCTCATGGTGTCACTTCCCAAGGAAGGGAACCAGGAGCATCAACACAGAGCCCTCAAAGTCCCTGCTGGAACCATCTGCAGGAGTGTTCTGAACACAATGGAAGCTGCCAGTGAAGATCAGGACTATGAAGGTGTGTTCACCCCACCTCCCTCAGCCAGGGCAGCTCTCAGGGTGGCCACCTGCAGATGATGTCCACAGAGGAGGAACCCCTGGCCCAGCATCTCCAGCCCAGCATCGAGTCAGTGGTGCCCATGAAGTGTCACCTCCCCCTGGCACAGGCTCCTGGCAGCCACATGCCCTCGGTCCCTGCTCGGTGCCACTGCCCTGCTGGGGAGGATTTGCTCGGGCTGGAGCTTCCCAAGCAGGGCAGGGCAGGACCCCGAGGCTCCAGGGTGACCAGGGGGAAGGACCCAGCTGTCCCCAGCAGGGAGGGGCGCCGGGATTCAGGCTGTGCAGAGGAACTCGTCGGACCAGCCCAGGCAGTGCTGGATTCCATCCCGGCACAGCCTCCTGGGGATGCAGGAGCAGAACTGGAAGTGCACAGGGCTGCAGCTCCACCACTCCTGCCCGCACGGGGGGCAGGCGGCCGCTGGCAAGGACAGAAAACAGGGAACTGAAATGCTTCTGCTGCACTGACCCCCTCCCTCCTCCCTTCCATGCCTAAAATCCTTTCATCCCCAGCAGAAAAGGCGCTGGTGACAACCCTGTGACTGTGAGCCCACCAAAGCAGACACTGGCTTGGTGCTGCTTGTCACAACCAGAGTGTGACATTGCAATGACCTTCATGGCAGAGAGGCCATCCTGGGGGGAACAACCACCTGCAATGGTTCCCCCCCCCCTTTTTTTTTTTTTTTTCTTTTTCCAAAACCATGGGGGTGACTTAGGAACAAATCTGCTGCTCCTTTTAGCAAGACTCAGCTCCCACCCAGCTTGGAGATCCACCCATCTGCTGACCAGCTACCAAAGGCCAGTTTGAATGGTTACTGCTAACTCCAGCCACACATCCTGATGAAACTGCTCCACATCAGCAAACCACGGAGGAAGAGCAATTTTTGGGAGTGGGAGCAAAGCACAGAGCCTCTCCTCTCTCAGGTGCCACCAGGCTTGGATGCAGAAGCCTCAGCAGCCAAGGGGACTGAGCCAAACACACCCCATCCCAGCTATTTTGTGTTCCAGGGGTGGATGCCATCCCCCAGGCATTCCCAGCAGCATCCAGGAGCATCACAGCTGTAGAAGCTGTTGCATCCATCAGCAGAAAAGCCAGGAGCCAGCAGCCAGACTTACAGCTCCAGGTCTCGTCAGAGCAGTCCCCGCAGTCGTTCATCCCATCACACCTCTGGTCAGCATAAACCCAGGACCTGGGGTTGCTGCAGTAGAAAACCAGGTACCCTGGGAGGCTGTGGGGCAAGTCACCTGCAAGGGCACACACACAGGACATGCTGAACTCCCCCAGGCACTCACACACGGGCTAAAATGGGATGGCATGCACCAAAGGCTGCTGCCAGCACTTCCCCTGCAGTGTCAAATGAACATGAACAAGTGGGGAAGCTCTGTCGTGGGACACAGGGAGTCTGCCCCAGGTTTCTGCTTTGTTTAGTTTTTCCCCAGGGTGACTGAACAATAAGTTACCCATGTAGGCTTACAGCTTCACTGATGGAGGAAAACTACATCATGGTTTTAAAAAATACTCTAGGAAGATCAGATGAGCTTGGAGTCTTTAATTCCTGGCATTCCTGCAGGTTTTGGGCAGTGCCACCTCTCAGCATCTGCCCTGCAAAGGCTCTGCCAGGCCTATGTGCTCATGTAGGCAGCCAGAAGCACAGAGCAGGGTTAGAGGAACCCCAGCTGCTGTCTCACAGCTGTGCAGGGGGGATGCTCCCAACAAAACCACTCACCACAGAGCTGCTCCTGCTCATCCTCTCCGTTCCTGCAGTTGCTGACCCCGTCACAGACCCAGCTGGCAGGGACACAGGTCACTCTGTCATCACACAAGAAGCCTGTCCTGTTATTGGGGGCTGTGCAGAGGTGGTTCACTGAGGGGAAAACAAAAAAACTTTATTTTCCAGCATTTTTGTGATATGAGGAGTAAATCAAGGGGAGTAAAGGGGGGTTTCTGAAATGAATTTTTTGTTCTGGAAATAACCAGGGGCCAGGATTCATTTCTGGTAGGTTCACGGCAGAGTCTGAAAACCACACCAGTAGTCTCAAGCATTACAGTACTACCCAGAGTTATCCCAGCCCAGGGAATGGCTGGTGGCCATTTGGGCTGAGCAAAGCTGGTACAGCTGTGCTCATGCAGCACCATTTCTGCCTCCCTTACCAAAAAAACAACCACTCTTGGGATACAACCTGGTGGCCGTGGCAGGAGTGCCAGGGCTGCCACCCCCGAGGCCACAAGGACGAGCAGTGCCAGGGCAGAGATGCAGAGGAGTCTCTGTGGGCAGCCAGGGCAGGCACAAGGATGGCAGCAGCCTGGGGAGGCAAGAGAGACAGCGAGGGGCTGAGGAAGGGTCTGGGGTGCTTCAAGGGGAACAGTGCAGGGACACGAGGCTGATGTTTGGGGGTCTCTGCTGGTGGGGGCTGTAGGGGCTGGGGGTTGATAGTTGAGTTTAAAGAGCCAAACTCCAGCATTAAACAATTCCTCGTGGGGAATTCTGCTGCTGGCAGTGTGGAAAAACCTGTGCTGCTGCTGCAGAGCAGGGTGGAATGGCTCAAACCCCATCAATCCATGGAGCCCCTCCTGTGGGAGGAGCAGGGGGAGGAAGGCCAGACCCCTGTGGGACAGCAGTGACACTGAAACACAGGGCAGGTGGCTCTAAGGCTGGGGAAGGTGCCCTCCCAGAGCCCATAACAAAACTCCCCAAGTCTCAGGATTCCCCTGCCTGGGATGCTCCCAAGAGCCCTTTTTCACAGCCAGGTGATTGAAGAAAGAGTCAGAGCTCCTTGGCTTTTGCTCCCAAGGTTGTTTATTTCTCTTATCTATACCATGTTCTCCCTGCCCAGCCTGGATGCTCTCAGCAGGTCAGCTCAAGGCACACTGCCCACCCCCGGGGCTGTGTTGTCTTTTTATACTATAAACTACACAGACATTATTTACAGTTATTCCCCAATACCTATCACCTGTGTTAGACAGTGAAATTCTACTCTAAACCAATCCCAAAGTGTCACCATCACCCAGAAGATGGAGGCCATGAAGAAGAAGGAAGGAGGGCAGTGCACGCCCAGATTGCTCCATCTTGACCCCCCTGTACCCTTATCCTATAAATCTTAACATTCTATTTCTCTACTCAGTGATAAGCTACTCATTTTATTCTACTTTCCCTGGTTTGTAACCCCTCATATAAAGTTGGTAATTGTTTCCATGGCTCGAGAAGGAAAGCAGAGGGATCTTTGGCTCCATCCCAAGCTCTCAGAGCCCCCTGCCAGGGTCTCAGCCCATCCAAGGCAGCAGGAGGGATTTCCTGGTTTCCCACACCCAAGAGCTGAGATTTCATTTTACAGCACTTCAGGCTTTCTGCCCCAAGCAGGACTCACACTCCATGGCATGAGGCTGGATTATCAGCACAGAATGGTGAGGAGGAACTGGAGAGCTGCCCTTTCCCTCCCTAACAACAACTCCAGGGCTCAGCAACCTTCCAGGCAGTCCAGCTTTCAGAAAGTCAGGTGCATAAATCAAACCAACTGCAGAAGCCAAAGGCCAAACCCACAATCAGTGCAGCACAAAGGCAGCACAGGGAGGAGCCACCAGGCACCCACCCTCACCTCAGAACCTGCACCTGCAGCTTTCCCTCCAAACCAACTGGGTATTTTCCTCCATTCCTTCATATTCCCTGACCTATAGCAAAAAATACTGGTGTGGTCATCTCAGAAACATGTAACCAGTCACTCAAGGCAATCCTGCCTGTATAATTGATTTTGGTTTATCTGAACTTCAAAATCTTTAGTTAGAATTTTTAAAAGCTTTCAGGAACTGAAAGAACTTTTAAGTTAGAATTTGTCCTAGCTGTGCTTTGTGTTTACTTGGTTGTTTTAGTGTTCAAACTCAAGGGAAGGGACAGCCTTTGCTCAACAGCAAAAGGATCCTGATTCCAGCAACCTCCCCCTCTGGCAGCTCAAGCAGGAGCCAAACACAGAAGATTTCAGCTCAGGAGAGAAATGGTGAATTACAGCACATCTGTGTCTACAAAACACCTCAGACTACAAAGCACAGCAATTACAGACAGGCTTGAGTATAAAATAATGGTGCTGATGAAATGTTGCAAGCTGATCTACAGGCTTGCTGTTTGGTTCTCTTTGATCTCACCTCATCCTTCAGAGTATGGGCAAAATTTGCTGAAGTTTGGCTATTAAGACAGGGAAAGGCCACAGCAAGCTCATTATGAGCCTTTACAGACAAGGATCACCTATGATACCACTGTACATAGGACTGCCAGCTCCAGGCCAGCACAGAACAGCTGAAGTTTATTAATTTTATGGTCTGGACATTTCACTACATAGAAAAGAAGGAAAATCAGTCCAGACAGACCATAAATAGTGGTTGTATTTTATATTACACTGGTAGTTCCAATTGATTTATACTTTAATAACAGAGCTCTGCATTTTATTCATTACCTCTTTCTCCAGAGGACTTTGTTGAAGCAAAAGTAGCTGCATCACCGTTTCTCTAGAAGGAAAGGGATAAAAGGGATTTACAGAATCCACACATACTTTGTCTTTCTAGTTCTCACATCTTACCCAGGAATACATCATGTACTCCATTATTGTTACATGCAAGCAAAAAAACATGGCCCAGCTTTAATTCCCAAACCAATCAACCACATCACCTTTTAAACCTGAATTACCCATCTGTAAAACAAACACTAACCAAGTCCAGCACTTTATATCAACGCTTCTCTTTTGTATCAAGCTAAGCAGAAACAGCTCAAAATCTCAGAGAAAGCAGTGATAAAGAGGCCAGGCAAACAGCACAGGCAAGAACACATGCACTTCAGGGAACAGCTGTATGCAGGATTTTTCTGAAGAACTGTACCTGGGGATGAGTTTTGTTCATGCTTCCCAGAGCTCCGGGGACCGCAGGGAGTTCTCTGCACCTGAGCACAAGTGAAGTTACCAGGATACAAAGCCAATACCAGGATACAAACCCAGCAGAGGCAGGAGAACAAGGAGAGCACCTCACAGCCAGGAGGGGACTGGCAGGGCAGTGCTGAGCTCTGCTCCAGCCCCCAGTGAAAGCCAAGAACAAACTCCCTCATTCTTCTTGGTTTCGCAACAGGGCATTGGAGAGCTCAGAGTAAACAGAGACTGAGGAAGGTGAAGCCCTGCTGACAGGTTGGAAGAGGAGCACTCACCTCTAGCTCATCCTGACTGCATTTACCCCTGTCTGCTCATGGAAAACCCCTTCACAGTGAGAGCTTGAGGGAAATGAAAGCCTCATCTTCATGAAAGTCTCCTTCTCCACAGCTCCTTCCCAAGACAGAGCTGTCACACTGCCCTTGTGCAGCTCAGCCCAGGCTCCTGCCAGGTGATGAGATCTCAGGAGGGCTGTGCAGGACACAACCATCTGGAAGAGCTTCCTTGCTTGGGCAATGAGCACAGGCACAGGAAATCCTCCAGGGTCCTTTTTTACTTGAGTGCTTGAATTTCCAGGCCTGCAGGAAGGCTTAGCAGCTCAGCCTGCAGCAAACATGAACTCACAAATACTTTGGAGCCTCCTGAAGTGGCTGCAGGTCTCGGCACAGCTCCCACAGAGGGGAGTTTTAAAGCTTCAAGGATGAAATTGCAGGAGCAGGCAGCTTTTCCATGGGGGTAGTGGGGAGAAAAAGCATAAAGTTTTTGAGGAGCCTGGATTGTTCTTGCAGGAGGCTCCACAGGACTCAAGTGCTTCCAAATTGTTGCCACCCCACAGGCCACGACTCCTCCCCAAGCAAGACAATGTCAGCAGGGCTGGGGCAGAGAGGCTGGCAGGCAGATTGAGCTGGCATTGCCTGAACTGATTCAAAGCACCACAGGATGGAGGAACAACTGCAGCTCCAACTTCCCTCTCCAGCCCCAAATTACACTGAGTTAATACACTCCTCATGGCCAGGGCATCTCCAACCCTGCCCTCACAGACCAGCCAGAGTTAAACACACTCTTGTAGGAGCTCCTCCTTCAGCACAGCAGCACCAATTTGTCCAAAAGTGAAGCTTCTCACAGGAATACATCACTACTAAAGGTGGTGCTAGAAAGCTCTCCTGTTTCAAGAAGGATTTTGGGTGAAAACATCCAATGCCAAGTAGCAAACAGTCTGCAAATGTGGGCAGCTGCTGCAAGGTGGAAAAATGTCAGACTAAGTGGATCCTAAATTCTGGATCTCTTGCTCTTTAAAGAGGAAGTCTCAGTTTCTAATCAGACTTGATACAGGACTATTTTGAGCCTTCATAAAGCTTATTAGGTGATTGGGAGTTTGCTAAGAGCCCTGTGGAGGAGCCAGGTCAAGCAGGTCAGCTGTGGATACCTGAAAACAATCGACAGTGAAGAGTTTAAAATGTGGATTCAACCCACCCTCGGAGACAAATGTCTGTCAGAGATGTGCAGAGAAGGACAAGAGAGCTGGGGAAGGCTCTGGAGCACAAGTGTGATGAGAAACAGCTGAGGGAGCTGGGGGGGCTCAGCCTGGAGAAAAGGAGGCTCAGAGGGAACATTCTCACTCTCTGTAACTCCCTGAAAAGAAGCTGGAGCCAGGTGGGGTCAGGCTCTTCTCCCAATTAATGAGCAACAGGACAAGAGGAAACAGCCTCAAATTGCACCAGAGGAGGTTTAGATTGGATAGCAGGAAAAAAATCTTCACTGAAAGAGTTGTCAGGCACTGGGTCAGGCTGCCCAGGGCAGTGGTGGAATAACTACCCCTAAAGCCATGGGGATGTGGCACTTGGGGACATGGGTTACTGGTGGCATTGGCAGTACTGAGGAAATGGTTGGACTCATTCTTGGAGGTCTTTTCCAAGCTAAAAAATTCGATGACTCTACAACCTGACATCAACCACCATCTGTTTCCTGCTCTAGGATTATCAAGCTCAGCTGCAGCCAGGCAGGCAGTTGGATTTTAGAGCAGTTACCCCACATCAAAGACTGCTTAGAGTTCAGAAAAATGAGTTCATGACAGCAATGCAAGAAACATAAGCAAGCTCTTCTGAAGTTAAAAAAAATAAAAAAATGACAAATATCAGAAAAGTTGAAGAGGCAAGAAATATCAAGGTATCCAGTATGATAGAAGGTTATTGTTAATTCTAGCACCTAAAACCCCCCAATTTCCCCCAAATGTACCTTGGCTATTTCTGTCAGCAGTGAATTGCACACACTTAAGAGGGTCACCTCATTTGTGTCCAGATGATTCCATTCTAAACTGATACAGATTCAGCTGAACACATGCCTAAAGAGAATATAAAATGCTTTCCTCCTGCAATTTCAATAATTTAAGGCCCTTCATTTAAACAGTGGTTTTGAGTAGAGATCAAACCCAAATTGCAGCCTCTGAAAATGGAGATGTCAGTAAGTCAAACATTTAACAAAAAATGAATAGGAAATGGCATTTTGCAAAGCCAAATGCCAAGATAGCTTAAAGATTCCATTTAGATTAGAAGTCTTGAGAAACAGTTCAATTACTTGCTAGTATCTGATTTTACTGAGGGAGGATTTTTTGACAAGTTTACAAGTACAACACTCACCAAATTCCTCAGGCTCTGGCTCGCTCTGGATACAGCAGTGCCAAGAGCCAGAGTGTCACAGGCACAGAGCTCTCTGTGACCCAAGAGCACATTGCTGAATCACTGGCTGCACTGCACAGATCACTCAGCTGAAATGCCATTAAACAGCAAACAAAAGACAAAACACCCAATGAAAGCACAAGTTGTTTGCTTAACTCGAGCCCAGGGCTGTAAGCAATGGAGTTTTGAAGAGAAAGTTTTGTGAAATCAAGTCATCAGCCTAACAGAGGTTGTACTGTCCAGGCTGGAACAGGCAAAGAGCCACGTGTGCACAGAGCTGCTCCCTCTGCAACCACGTGTAATGGTAAAGGAAAACATTTAAACAGCCTTGCAAACATTTCCATAAGCTATTCAGTTAGAAAAACAGGGATTGCTGCAGTCTCTTCTGGAAATCCCAAACAGCACAGTGCTAAGAAGATGGGCACTAATCCCTGAAGCAAAGCCAGCACTGGCAGTGATTGCTGAGCAGGGTTGCACACATCACATCTGAGCTCTGGCAGCCCCAGCAGAGCAGGGCTGTGCTGGGCTCTGCCTGCAGCAGCATCACTGACACAGGCAGCAGTGTCCCTGCCCAGTGAGCAGAGTCCCCAAACACCACCCTGTCCCCAAACACTGAACAGAAACAACTCACAGAAAGGTCTCTGCAAGACACCTACACAAAGGGCAAGGCTGCTGGCACCCAAAGTTTTGGGCTGTCCCACTGAAGAGCTCAGCATGAAGAGGTACCAATAATTTAAGAGTTCAGTCTGCAGTTCCTGCAGGGTGAAAGAAACCTGCTTAAAACAAACATCAACGTCTGAAAGCTCCTGACAGCCACACTGCTGGGCTGGGCTCTGCACATTCCTGCCTGGTGGCCCCTGAAAGGCTCCATCAGCTGCTCTCACACAGCCAGCTGCTCACAGACAAGTTGGGAACGAGCCCTGAGCCAGGTCTGAGTGACATCACTGTCTCACCCAGAATCTCCACAGCTCTTCATTACATCTTTCTAAACCCTTCGAGGGAATTCTGTCCAATCAACAAAAAAATGACAGTGAATTGAAGACTGTGCATTCTAGCCAGCATTCACTTAGACATCCTAAAATAAATCACCAACACCCCCAACTTGCCAACACTGTGGGAATCAGCATATAATGAGATCACAAAAAATAGGTTAAACATGAGGGACATTGTTCATTGTTGCTGTGTTAGGGAATCACAGCAAAATCAGGTCACGTTGCCCGTGAGAGGAAGGCTACAGACAGGCTTTCACACTGAGCCTGTTGAGGTCAATAATTAACCATAGCAAAAAGCTATATAGTCACTATTTTCTATACAGTCAATTTTATTTGTCTGCTCTCATTTCTCAGGAATCAACTTGTTTCTGTAAATGAAGTTACAAGACCAGAATAGTTAATCAAGAACAGAAAGTAGAAGTTTTCAGAAAACACAAGTGCTAACTTTACAAGCAATTTAAGACTTAAAGGCTAAAGTTTGACAAAATAACTGACCATGTAATGTTCTGCATGTGAAGGGATATGTCTGTAAATTTTAACACATTTCCATCTTTCACAAGCTGAGTTCTAGCTTACAGTACCTCACAAATGTTTTCCACCTTGAATATTGCCACACTGTAGAAAAAATATATTTCTATTTTTGAAGACAGGGTTGTTTGTGCATGGACATTAACAAGTACAAAAAAATTCAGCAGATAATTTTATAATATTTTCTCTTAACTACAACAGAAAGTGCAACACTAGAAAGGCATGTCCTGCCTACTTAAAATGTCTTATACCTTTACAAAGCTAACTCTGACTGTACACATTACATCCTAGAACACACAAGTAAGTTTGAAAGTGTCCTGGCAGAAGTATGGAAAGCATGCTTACAACTTTTGTAAGCAAAAAGACACAATAGCAAACACCAGTGAAAAGTGATTATACCTGGAAACAAACAAATTCATGAAGTCTGAATGTCTGGATCTTCTCTACTAGCTGAAAACAAAATCCCATGACATTTGTTGATTTTGCAACTTTATTTGCATTTAAAGACTGGCTGCTAAGCTTCTCATCTGAAGAACCATCACAATCAATCAGGAGTTTCTAGCTCTGTTAGAATTAGTCTATGGGATCCAACGGATTTAAATTGCAGATTGATCCAGATTGACTTTTGTAGGAAGAGGTCCTGCTTCTTCATGTTCCTCAGTCTTGCATCTAACCACAACAAGTGCAGAGGGTGGGTATCTGTTGAGTTTTTGCTCATTCATGTATTCCAAATCTCCATAGATGCTCAGCTTCTGAAACATTTAAACAAGGTACTTTAAGGCAAAGACTCTCCATATTGTGGATAAAATGAATTTCATTATGCAGCTGCATTCCAGGTTCTGATGGCTGCAGCCCTGCAACACAAGGCTTTCTGTAACATCTGAAATTCAGGGCTGGAACCAGACTTGCATCCAGAAGAAATGTATGAAATCTGCCAGACCAGGGGCAGATACAGTGTTTGTGTAACAGCTCCTTTGGTGTGCAATCACTGAGTCAGGACTCTGGGCACTGGGAGAGTGCCTGTTCCCCTCCAGGACACTCTGCACTCACCAGTAACTGTGCTGTCACTCTGTTCTCACTACTGATCCTCCTGCTTTAAACCCATGCTGGGTCCCCCCTACACCACCCAGCCCTGGAATAGCTTCATTCCCAGAGAAATGAGAATCAGCCTCCATTTGCTCAGAGCTCCCTTGTTGAGGTTGTTGAGAGCACAGCACTACAAACCAAAAGACATCGTGTCTGAATAAGGCTCAGAGCTCCTGTGAGCCACAGGAATGAGCAAGAATGCTCAGCTATAAAACCATCATTTAAATAAACAAAATTGGTTTGCCATCATCAGCCCCAAAGTAAGAAAACCCTCCTTAACTGAACCTCCCCCAAGTATTTCTTAGTCTCTAGACAGCTGTAACATAAAAGAAATATAATGAATAAATTCCAAATACTGAAGTTCTGAAATGCAGTACCTCAGATGGAACATACTGCTCTACAGCTGTAGCTACAGTTGCACAACAAATCCAGAGCAGCACCAGCACTGACAGGACGAGTGTAGTGGTTAAAATCCAACTGGAATTTCTGAAATTAGAAGAATGTTGATAAATTTCATAGACTGAATACAAGACAATGGACCTCTAAAAAGTTTGGTTCATTTCTGGCTGCCTTTCCTGCCAATTCATTAGTCTCTGGCCCTTCCAGCTACACAGCCCACTGCAGACTCCTTGGTACTCTAACACCTGCTTGATATCACAGAAGACTTGCAGGATTCTGTTATGGGGCCCTAAGAATCCTCCTGTTTACAGATTTAAAACCAGATTTTTCTGTTATGCATCTGTGGGACAACTCACTGATCCTTCATGTGTGAACTTTTAAGGAGAAAGTAAAAAAGCTTTATTAAATTACATACTGAGTATTTCCAGGCTGGAAACAAGACATACCAGTGTGCTACATAGTACAATCCCAAAACAAAGTGCTTTGCCCTAAAACACATCCCGAGGTAACGAACAGGCAAAACACAGTATTGATTAAACAGTTCCCAGAACACACTCAGAAAGCAGTGCAGGAAATTATCAATATGTTGTTCACTTGAAATGGAAAGGAAAAATCAAAGCTGGCAGGACAGCCTGCAGAAAACACGGGGCCAGTGCAGCAAAGCAGCGCTCACGGTCAGATACAAAATTGTGATGCCCTGCATCCTGAGCCTACAGATTTGAGAGACCTTGAGACCTCCCAAGAGGGCTGCACACCCAGAGGAAAGGCCTTTCCCCTCCCAGAGGGCACAGGCAGCTCAGGCCATACGTACATGGAGAGACACTTGAAGAAGCTGTCGTTGGCTCGCTCCTCGAAGAGCCCCCGGAACGTCTGCGAGCTCCTGGGATGTCCGTCTGCTGAGGCACAACAGCACAAACAGAGGGCACGAGAGCAAGGCAAGGGAAAACCCACACCCCACACACTTTGTCTGTACAGACAGCAGAAAAGGAAGCTTTGAAAACAGCCCCAGCTTGCAAGCCTCCATTTGCAGCAGAGCTTGGTTTCTACCGCACTTTGCCAAGTGTACGCAGGCCGCTCTGCACAGTAAATAATTACATTGCAGCTTTCTAAAAATTTGCTTTCATATGCCACCTGTAACATCATTTTTTAAATTTACATGGCAGGGAACATTTGCATTTACTCTTCCAAAGCACAAAAAACAACTTACAGGCTGTTTTACTCAGCGACAAGGATCCTTTTGTATCTCCAGTTTCCTGATCAAGCTGTGGAACATACTGCACTTCTGGCTTTGACTAAAACAAAAGAAGGAATTAGGAGATCCTGCTAGAAAGCTTTCACTGGTTTTGATAATTTTGATAATTTACATTTTCAGAACTAATACAGAAATTAACCTTCAGACATACTCCGTTCTTTTAAGTTTGAATTTTAAAATGGCCCTAAAGGCAGTGAAATACTAGGAACAACTAAACACTTTTGATGGTGCTCTGGAGTCTTTTCTCTGGCTGGAAGCCACAGAGTTTAAGTCAGCAGCCAAGACACCTTAATCTCAATGAAAAAAGGAAGCACCTGGAATATGACAATTTTGCCATCATCTGCTTGAAGGTAGAAAGTCCATGAGGATGTTATGAAGCTCTGGGCTGAGTCCATCATGTCACTCCAGAATGATCTCACCAGTGTCAGAGGAAAGAGGAGATGAATTCGTGGCATCAGGGACATTAACTGCAAGCACAACATTAACACATTTTCCATTTGTTTTTAGATAAAAAGTAGAGAAGTTACATTCTTGCTCACTCCTCACCTCATGTCTAGATTTCAGTCCTTAGGAAGATTTATTTTCCATTTGAAGAAATTTAAAAAAGACACACACTGAACAGAAACAAGTAGGTGGTATTTGAAAAACATGTCACCTACTTACTTGCTCTTGCCTTAACTCAGCAAATGGCAACTGGTTCTGGCATCCAAGATGGCAAGCATATTGTTCATCAGATTGGGAGTATGCTTCAGTACAGGCTGCAAGGGAGAAGTTCCCCAAATGAGAAGATAAATTCTGCATTTTAGTTAAGAAAACATTCTCAGTATAAGTTGGATCCGAAACAAAGCAGCAGTTGACAATCCCATTTGCAGGGGAAGATATGGCAATCCCAGGGTAGCATTTGCTCTGAGGTCTAATGACAGAATCAGCTTCAACAGAGCAGGGAGCTGAAGTCTGGCTGCAATCAGAGCAAATGATCACCAGTGTTACCATGGCTGAGCTCAGGGATGCAGTTCTCATTGATCCTCCCACCACCACTATAGCTTCCCTCTACATATCATATAAAGCATCAGAGAACAGAGATGGAATCCTAAAGAGAACAGAGGGACCATCAGTCCATTAAATCCCTTTGAGGTAACAGCAGAAGCCATGGTATCACAGGAAAATCAAAGGAGCATTTACTGCTAATACAGAAGCTGCACTGAAAGTATTATGGAATAATTTCTTATGAAAAATGAAGCTAACTCTTTGTTTTAGAGGGAGCTTCTATTAATTGCTCACTAGAGATCACAAAGATCAAGAAACCTAAATTATTTGGAGAGAATAATTTAGTTTATTCTGCCCATGGACAAATCAGGCAGATGATACACAGGCACAGCTCTCCTGCACAATTCTAAAGTTTAGGTGGACAGTGTTTCAGTAGCACCTGAACTAAAGAATCCAACCAAAAAGAAACCCAGAGGACAGGACCTCTTCCAGTTTTCAAGAGGAACAAATGGACCATCATAAGGACTAAGAAGCTGGCAGGAAGCATGGCAGCAGCAGCTAAACATTTGAGTGTTCAGCTCATGGCACCTGAGCAGCCATTCCATGCTACAACTGCCACTGAGTCAGTGTCTGCAGGAAGCACCAGAGACAGAACTGAGCAGAGCAGCCAAGATGGATCTGCCAAGCACAGAACACTCAGGGCACCCACCAGCAGATTATACAACATAAGCCAGCAAAGACAACAGCCCCAGAAAGAAGAGTTAAACCAGAAATAAGCAACTGTTCCATTACTCTGCATGTGCTCTATTGCTACATTACCCTGCTTTATGGCACTCTTTCGTGTGTGGTTTGACAGCTACACTGACAGGCTGCATCACAGCTACACACTGTGACAGACTGGAGCATTAGCCCATTTCTGGAGTATTTACTGCACTTTTGCAACACATTAGCATCTTTGCATGCCAGGCTTTCTGCTTCCCTACCTGAGCTGGCAACAAGGTCTCTTGCTTTCAGGAGCTACTGAGAGGACAAAAGTCTTCCCTGAGTGCTGGCCTGGTGCTTAATTGTATTGGTAGTAAAGGTGGAGAGTTCCTACCTTTCCTCTCTGAATTAAGCTGTGAATCAGCTTCCTCAATGTTACTGGAAGGAAGTTCTATACAATTCCAAACCCACTATTAATTGGGCTGTATCACACACAATCCCTGGAGGGACATAAAGGTGTGGCACTTGGGGACATGGTTTAGTGGTGGGCTTGGCAGTGCTGGGGGAATGGTTGGACTTGATGATCTTAAAGGTCTTCTCCAACTGAAATGATTCTATATTTCATCTTCACTGTTAAATCTTTGCTCTAACACAGATAGCCTGAGAGAATTAGTACCCAGTACTTAAAGGCCTATTCCAAACAAAACATGTACCTCATTCCCAAGGGGTTAGCTGCAGGAAAAGCTTAGGATGTAGGCTAGACCACAAGTTACAAGGCAAAGTGAGATCTGTGCTCTTGCTCCACTGAACAATTCACTTCTATACAGAAATTTGTCAGGAATGGCAAACAGGACTGGTTGTCACAAGAAATTATTAGAAGACAAGTGTTCATTTGCCTGGATTTCCCTCCAGGCATTTCGTGTTTTCTATGACAAACTGTTTATAGTAAAATGCACTATTTCTAATTTATTTACAGACACTGATGATACTTGAGAAATTCAGGAAAACAGCAACACTGAGGATAAACTCACAGACAACAACCTCCCATAGGATTTTTTTTTATATATCCTGCATATAGACTTTACGAAGCTGTTAAACAAACCCAAAGCAATTGAAAAGAGTGCCACCAACTCAATACCACCCTTTCAGCCTCTCCCCTTCACTATGTGTTCAGCTGATGGGATGCTGCAGGGCTCTGAGGGCTCACCAGAGTCACATTCCTGCTTGGTGCGGTTCAAATCGGCGCCGTCGTCCACAAACTGGCAGATGGAGAAGAGCCGGCAGCCGCGCTGGCAGGCGTACAGCTCCTCTTCCTGGGGAGGCACAAGGACAGGCTTGCAAACCTCCAGTCCACAACAATTTGTCAGAAAACAAACATTTTGTTGTTGTTTGTTGGGTGTTTTTTGTCCTCCTTCCCTCCGCCAGACGTACAGCCCGGCTCAGTGTGAAAGGGGATGAGCTGCAATGAACGCGGGCCAAGCAGCGCTAACAGCCCGTGGATTTATTTGCAAACCTGGAGCTGAAAATGCTGGTTTGGAATTCCAAACCCATCATTCACAAGGAAAATGAATGTTTTAGAAAGTGTGTGTTTAAAATTAAGACAGTGCTGTAAAAGATTTCTTGATGTTTAACCCTATAAAGAGTAGATCTCCATTCTCCATGGTAAAAGCCAGCAGGAAAGGACCAAAATCCTCTGATTTTGACCCTGGAATACAATGTATCTAAACTGACTAATGATTCTAATCAGAGCTACAACAGAACTAGCAGAAAAAGAGATTATTTTCTGATGTCCTACACAGCATCCTGGTTATCTGCCTACTGCCTGCTCCACAAACACAGATATTTATTTATTATATTGAACTGAAGGACAAAAGTGCTTCCCCATTGCCAACTATCAAAATTAGGCAAATACAGAAATCCAACACCTGGTATTTCTTCTGTCCACAGCTCCAGGAGGATGGATGTGAATTAAAGCCTCTGTGACAGGAGTGTCCCACTGACCACACCCTGCCACTGACCCGTGAATCAGAACTTCAAAGCCAGCGGCCACTCAAACTGCACAGGTGCAGAACAGGCTCTGAATTAATGTAACAACAACCAAACACACCACACCTCTTGTACAACCTGTTGTAAATGACCTGGCCATTGCAACTGAGACCATGAGCTCATCTGCTTTAAAGGCACAAGAGTAGGAAATTATGAATCTAAACTAAAACTCAAATCTAACCCTGACAAGGTGGGTGGTGCTGGAGCAGAAACGTTCTGTAATTTGATATCCAGATAAATGAGCTGTACAGATATATTTCCATCACTGTCTCAATGAAATTGGTCTCATTTTCCACTCAACAACTAAAACAAATTTATTTCAATTCCACCAGCAGGTTTGTGACAAACAGAACAAACACTATATGTAAAAGATGTGACTGCATTAGTGAACAGCTCCAACAACACGTGACAAAATTCTTATTCAAAAAGTAAAGTAACAAAATTCAAAAGTGCAATACACCAAAATGCAAAACAAGCTGTGTAAATGCACTCATGTCCCACACAACTCCCTGTTACTTCTTTCCAGCTACAAAATCCAACTGAATTCCATGGGGAAGCAGGCAAAGCCCTGTTACCTGATCCTGGCACTGCTCCACTTGCCTTCCTGTGAAATCCCAAATACGGGGTAAGAGTTCCACCTGCTACACAGCTGCAGCTGATAATGAAGTTTATTGCCAACAAAGAACAAGGAAATATGAGATTTTTGATCTCGGATTTTCCAGATTTAAACCCGTAGTTCAAAGGCATGCAAGCACGAACCAACAGCAAACCCTGGGGGATGAAATTAAATTCCTATCAGACATAATTTCAGTATTTTACCATGAGATATAAAGTTCCCATGAAGGCTCTGACGAGCTACTTATTTGTCATCATTTATGCTTCATCCTTCAACATCCAAGTGCTGCACTGGCGCCCTGACTCAGGATCTCTGCCCTGCCACGAACACAGCACTGTTTCGGTGCCCAAAACACGGAGCAGCCCAAGCCAAATTACAGCTGCTTTTTTAAGAACAGAAGGGAAAAAAAAAAAAGAGCAGCCAAACGCCCAAAACCCACAAAAGCCCCAGCACTGACAAAGCTCTACTTTGCCAACAGCGCTTCACTGGCAAGCGGCAGCCGACTGAGCTATTTACAGAGCGAAGGATCTGTCTCTGGAGAAGAGCCGGAGCTGCAGGGGCAGAGGGGCAGAGGAAGGGCCGTGCCAGCCCCGGGGGAGGCGCAGGGAAGCGGCGCAGGAGCGGGGAGCGCCCGCCCGTACCTTGGGGTAGGTGTGCAGGGGGTAGGTCAGCTGGCAGGCGCGGTGACACGATGCCGTGTTGCCCAGCACGGAGTCGAAGGCCTCGGAGGAGGCGGCGGGGAGCTGTCCCGAGGCGGCTCCCGCCTGGATCACCAGGAACAGCGGCAGGAGCAGGAGGAGGACGGCGAGGCCTCCCCGCCGCGCCGCCATCTTCGCTCCTCCGCCCCGGCACCGGCCGCCGGCAGCCTCTCGCGAGATGTGGCCCTCGCGGAGCTTACTGGGAGGTGTAGTCCGCGCCGCGGGGCATCCCCGCCCATTCCATAGAGCCTCGCCCCCGGCGGAAACTACCGTGCGGAAAGGGCGAGGCAGCGGCACCGTCTCCCGCGCAAGGGCTGCTGGGAAATGCAGTCCGCACCGCGGGGTACCCCCGGCCATCCCATAGGGCCTCGCCCCTGGAGGGAACTACCGGGCGGAAATGGCGGGGCCGCGTTGGCGGCTTCCGTGAGGGAGGGCGGCAGGGCGACCATGGATCGGTTCGTGGTGCGCTGCGCCCGCGGCCCGCAG
>WBNO01024076.1:0-51231 GCA_013400575.1 Peucedramus taeniatus
CTTACTTAGAGTGATCCTGAATGGGATTTCAGCTTTCTGTCTGGCTCTGGAGTTTTCCACACATTTGTGTGCTAGGGGCAGTCACACTTAACTCCTTCCTCCCCCTTTTAGCCAAATCCCAGTCTGGGATCCTTAGGTATCCTAGTTGAGGGACTAATAGAGCACTAATTCTTCTTTATGTGGTTCCAGTAATCTCCACCCTTTTCCTTTCATAGTACTAATTATTGTGATAATAACTCACACTAATGTTTTGGGTACCGTTTTACAATTAAGATTCAGCCACATAGCCCTGAAATGATTTAGGCTGTAAGTGACATCTGAATGACTGTGTGAGACAGAAAACTGTAGCTCCAGCTTACTTATGCCTGGATGACTGCATTATTTCTAAAATGCTTTTTTTTTAAATGTAGTTCCACATCTGGGATGAGATTCATTGCTATCCTGCTAGCTCACACAGAAGTTTTAAGCAATGAAGTAAGACAGACAAATTCTGTACATGAGGAAAGGTGTGGCCAGTAGGTCAAGGGAAGTGATCCTGACCCTGCTCTGAGTTGGTGACACCACATCTGGAGCAGTGTCCAATTCTGGGCTCCCCACATCAAGAAAGACAAGGAATTGTTGGGGATGGTCCAGCAGGGGGTATGAAAATGGTAAGGGGAGTAGAGGAAAGGATGAGGGATCTGGGTCTGTTTAGGCTGGAGAAGAGAAGACTGAGACAGGACTTTATCAGTGCTCATAAATCTCTTAAGGGTATCTGTCTATGGGATGGGGCCAGACTGTTTTCAGTGGTGCCCAGTGACAGAAGAGAGAGCACTGGGCACAAACTGAAACACAGAAAGTTTCAACTGACTATGAGGAAAAATGTCTTTAGTTTGAGGGTGACAGAGCACTGAAACAAGCTGCCCAGAGAGGTTGTGAAGTCTTTTTCTTTTCAGATATTCCAGACCTGGCTGGGAGTGATCCTAGCAAGCTGCTGTAGGTGAACCTGCTTTGGCAGAGGGGACTGGACTAGATCTCCACAGATCCCTTCAAGCACCAACTGTGCTGTGATTCTGTGAATTTGGATTTGAAAAGGGTTTTATCACTTGCAGCTTCCCCTGAAACTACTTCATCTTTGTAGAGAGCAGATGCTCAGCCCTGCTGATATATGGCTGAAACATATGGCTGTGGATCTTGAAGTTAGGAAAGATATAAATAAAATATGCATGACTTGAAATAATATCATACAACACTATATATAGAGCTGTCTTAGCAAAAGTTCAAATTAGGATGGCTATACATTTATTAAAAAAAAAAAAAAGAATATTGTAATATTGAAGTGGCACAAGGAAAGAAAGAAGATAGTTTAGTATTGAAGATCCACACTAACACCTTGTCTGCCTGCAACAGCCTGATCCTAAAAAGACCTCAAAAGATGTAAAATCTTGGGTAGCAGTACACATTTCTTAAGAACTGTCAGCAGGGAACATGCCAAAAATCCCAGCTGTTCTATAAAAGTATTTGTGAATTGCTTCATCAAAATAGTAATTTAGTCCATAGACTAGAAATGAAAAATTATCTTTTAAAATCCAAAATTTATATTAAGAAATAAAGTAAAAGCTATGATTTTTTTTTTTCCTAAGGTAGGTGTTAATGCAAACAGTTCTCCAGATATAGCTGAAAGATGTACTCAGATGTCATGGTCAATTCAAATCCTTTTTATTAGAAGCAGCTTTGCAGCTGTCTATAGCATCTGTTGGCTCAGGTAACAGCAAGAGTCTGCAATTTGGTTCAACACCTTAGGACATAATGTAAAAGATCTATGATGCCAACACAACTTTTTCAAGTCATAGGATCATAATATTTATTTTTTAATAAATTAAAACACCTTCCAAGAAATTGCCAAGCAAAAAAGGCTTAGATTAAAAATTAGGAAGAAATTCTCTACTGTGAGGGTGGAGAAGCTTTGGAACAGGTTGTCCAAGAAGAAGCAGCCCCATCTCTGGAAGTGTTCATGACCAGGTTGGATGGGGCTCTCTCTGAGCAACCTGGTCTAGTGGGAGCTGTCCCTGCCATGGCAGAAGGGCAGAACTGATTCATCTTTAAGGTCCCTTCTCATCCAAACCACTCCATGATTGTGAAATCATCACAACTCTCTTCCAGGTAGTGAAAAAGTAGCATAGACCTTTCCTTGAAAGAACTCATTGTGACCTCAATGCATTTTCAGCTCTAGGAAAAAACAGCACATTATAGAAAGTATTACTTTCTATTTTTATAGCTAGACATAATTATGACATACTTTAGATTAATTATTTTGGGCCATAAAGATCCTGAAAAACTGGCTGGTTTTTTTATTAATGTTCTGGCCCTTCATGCTTGAGCTTGATTTGATATGGAGGGAAGGAACAAGAGAAGGCCTTTGCTCTGGTTCTCAGTGTGAGCAAGGTGGGACATAAGGGGAAACTGGAAAACAAGCTCAATGCATCTGCACCAGCAATTACAAGCAGTCAGAGGACACTTGAATACTGGTTCTTATGTGGAAACTCTTGATTTTCATAAAATGAGAAGCAAGGTCACATTTACCTGCAGCATTTGTCTTTGTCTTCTATCAATACAAACTCAGTCCAACAGAATCCTAAATATATTACAGCACCCTCCTCTATTTAGAGCCTAGAGAGAAGATTTCTTGCTCTGGAAATAAGACTGTTCTCACATCATCTCTCACATTTTCAGATAACTGTGAGAAGGTTCATACACGTTTTCCACTGTGAAAAGGAAGGTATAAGTGTTTTAATATTCACAAAGAGAGACACTGGGTATTTATATTGTTTACATTCTCCTGGTTATTATGAATAATAATTAAATAGAAATAAATATACAGCAATGTAATTAAGTACAAAAGTTCTTCAAACCACAGAAACATTTAGGATGGAAAAGAATTTTAAGATCATCCAGTCCAACTGTTAACCCACCACTAAACCATTTCCCTAAGTGCCCCAACTACACAAGTCCCAAATGCCTTCAGGGATGGTGACTCAATCCTTCCCTGGGCAACCTATTCCAGTGCTTCATAACCCTTCCCATGAAGAAGTTTTCCCTCATATCCAATCTAAAACTCCCCTGGCACAACTTGAGGCCATTTCCTCTTGTCCCATTGCTTTTTAATTGGGAGAAGTGACCAAACCCCACCTTTCTACAACCTCATTTTAGCTACTTGTAGAGAGCTGAAATAGTATATAATTATATAAATTGTATTAATTATTAAAATTAATAGAAATAGTTCAAAAAACAGTACAGATAGATTGTCATAACAAAGTTAAATAAATATCTTTTGATGGGGGGAATGACAGAGTTAGAAAGTTGTGTTTCTTCCCTGGAAAGCTAAATTAATGAAACAGTTTGAGAATCATCTTTCATTTGTCACTGCTGTTGAATGTGGGTCAGTGTTAAAGTGGGTTAGAACAAAATTCTCTGTTTCCCACTGCTCATTCTGGTTTATAATCTCAGAAACCCTTAAATGAAGCCCAAATGAGTAAGGTTTGCATTCACTTCCAAGGACTTCTCAAGAGTCTCCTTCTTTCCTACCCACATTTAAGTGATTCTCTACAGCACACTCGACTCATTGCTAAAGTCCAGTCAGAGCCTCCCAGAAAAAAATGCCATATTCTTCTAGAAAATACCTAACATGCATCATACTACACTGCATTTAGAAATGTCCTAGCAAATTCCTCTGGCCAGGGTGCGTTTGACAAACGCAGAAGCCAATTCTATAAGGCAGTGTGATGAGGTAAGTCCCTGCAGCACATGTGATGCTCAGGCTGAGCATGTGGCCCGAGAAGGCTCCAGATTGCATCCAGATTTGTAGCCGTGTATCCTTTTTTGATTATGATTCAATGAATCTCACATCAACACTATTTCGGTAATAGCCAACACCGACAAAATGTGTCACTTCACAGAAAGTTCTGAAAACCCAGTTTGTATGGGATTTAAGAAAAAAAGAAAAAAAAGAAAAAGAAGCTTTTAGACTCTAGCTTTTCCTATAGAGGAAGAAGTATATTTTGATCACAAAGGCCTAAAGCAAATAGAAAGATTTTTAAAGTTTATTGCTCTGTTATGGACTTATGATATGCTGGTTCCTAAAGGTAAAAAAATCACCTCTGAAGTCAGTATATTACCTAGTAAACAACCTTTCAGTTGCTTTCCTTGGCCTACTTCTTATCACCTCCAAAACCACTCAGAGAACTTTCCTAATTTAAATAAAGCTCAAGGTCATAGGCTCAACAGGGTTCTTTCCAACATTGCTGGAGCATTATATCTTTGTTCAAACACTCATTAACAAGGAACCAACCAAATAAGAAACATGCTTAGATGACAGAAACCAAAGAAGCATCTCTTTCTTGTCCACACAAACTTCTACCTGAGAGTGCTCCTATGAAGTTCTTTGTTCCTCTCGAAGTGCTGCATTTAAACAAATAAATACAACAACAACAAAAGTGACAAAGTTCTAATAACTCAATTTGCAGCAGAAGCTGAGAATGGTTGCCCTTTTTCTGTCTGTCTTCAGTGTGGAGTAGAGACAGAGTTAACCATGGAAATGGTGAAAAAAGATCAGATCCTTAACTAGTTCACACTGTTTAAAGTTTTCTAAAGCTAACAGATTTTTTTTAAAAAACAACCCAAACCACCAATTTAAAAGTCTGATTTGCTAATCTTTCTTAATTACTATTAAGATGACTCTATTTTTAAAGTGTTGTTATTTTTGACTGCTTTTTGCACAGAATATATAAGTATCCATACCCATTTGAAAACCAGAAATACTGTGAGCAGTAATTTATTTGCTTTTCTAATGTATTTATTAATGTAGAATCACTCTTCAGAGCACCTTATCAATGACTTAACAATATATGTCAAACATCATTTGAAATCAAAACTGAGGCATCTACTATAAAATAAATGTACTTCAGACAAATTTGCTATAAAATAAATATATGTCCTCTCTAACTCAACTTGATTGTTTAGATCTTATTTTAAATTTTCATGAGAGAGAGGACACAGTTCTCTCTCCTGAGAGGTGTTGGTTTGCTTTACCACTGATCCCTGCTCAGACATGTGCAGGAAGATAACATTAATTTATGGAAGAAACAATCCAGGAAGATAATATTAATTTATGGAAGAAACTATCCAAATCTTATTCTTGATTCTTGCCTTTTTCCTTCCCTGCATAAGCCTCAGCTATGATGTTGCTCATGTGAATTTCTTAAGCTACACTGAGGCAAACTGTTTTTATTTTATTGCATTTATTTATTCAAATTGCATTTGAATAAAGTAATGTATCAACAGTACAGAGCTATTGAAGAGCACTCAAATTGTCCAACAATTTAGCTTTGCTTATGAGAAATATCCAGCAGCATCCTGCTACATTCCTGCCACACAATAACTGTCAGCACGTCCAAAGTGAAAAATCAGCTTTAAAAAAAAAAATTTGCTAATTTTTTGAAAGAAATTGGTGTGCACCTCATCAGGGAGAGGGGGAAGAAATTAATCTTTTTGTGCAGAGTATCAGTTCCTTATCACAGGGAGGGATGCGAGAGGGAAATTGCACAGAAGTGAGTCAGCACAGTAAATAGACACAAATCTGAGTGTTATCAGAGTATTTCACCTTTTGCATGCTAGGGGTCATTGCACTTTATTTTCAATGATAGTACTGCAGGATTCCTGGATACAGCTTTTATCTGAAGTGAAAGTGATTTTTCTACTATTCATGAATGTGAAAAAAAAAGTGCTTCTGTTAAAACAATCAATTGGGAATAATTCAGGACTGTAAGAATTGCTGGTTATTAAAAAGAATTTCTGTCTTCTCTCTCTGGTTTGCAGTATTGTTCATTTCCCTATCAAAGCATTCTTTATCAGAAGAGGTGAGGTGCTAATGGCAACAGAAGATTTTCTGATCACAATGTATGGCTTGTTATCCCAAATATTGCCTGAATTTATATTATGATGGAGAAGAAGGCTCAGGATCTGAGTCTTCAGATCTTCTTTTATTTACTGCAGTAGATGTAAAAAGCCACATGCATTGTCATGTTGAACATATTGAACAGGGGAACATTCCCTCTTTAAGAGAAAAAGATGTTAATGATATTTTAGGAGGTGCCAGAAGGACCAAGATCTCTCTTGATGAACAGGTATTTGAGGACATGAGGTTCTCTATAGATAATTATTTACAGAGAGTGGGGAATTATCATTTAGAATAAGCACAGTAATAGGAGTGGTAGAGTTTTTTGAAGCCCTCCTTACCAGCTTGTCCTATGTACTATTGAGGATGCAGTAATTTTAATTATAGTAATGATATCTACTATTAATTACACATTTTACAGACAATTTACTGAAATCATATTACATTTTTAAAGACAGTGATAGTCTGGAGAAAAATGTTGAAGCTTAACACATTTACAAAATATGAAAACAAAAGTATTGCTAGCTTCATATACTCCATAAAAGATGCTTCTAAAATTTTAGTTTAAAATTGCCTCTTAAAAAATTATTAAGAACAATTCCTATTATTTGTGGAACAGGAAAATTATTTAAATCTGTTGTGATCTCAGAGCACATTCTGACATTTAGTAGCTTTTAAGAAAAATAACAAAACCAGAAATTTCCCACTCAAGCAAAGAAACATTTTTAAAAGTTCTTGCTCTTCGTACACTATCAGTGATAAGAAGATTACACCAAAAAAAAGAAAAAAAAAAAAAGAGGATATTGAGCAAGCTGCCTGCTGAACAGCTTTAACAGCTTTTAATTCTTCATGTAAGCAACATGATGCAAACATTTGAAATGCTACTTAGCACAAAAGGTCCATGTAAATCTTATCATTGCCAAGTTTAGGAAAATGAGGACAGCATGCGAGTTTACAGGCAATGAAGGATTTCACTAGCAGCAGGACAGTTTGTAGATAGGTTTAAACACTAATATTGGAATGGAGGGATTTAAAATTTTGCAAGTAAGAGACAAAAAAGGTCTTCCCTCATTTCATTCCATTCCCCCTGACGCTTCCCTTTTCTGGCCTTTTCAAACTCTTTTGTTCCAAGACTGCTTCAAATGGGAGCAAGAGGGAAAGGAAAGCCTGTTTAATTAGCAGAGAGCACAGTGCCATCTTTCTCCACGCAGGAAGAGGCTCTCACATCTTCCAGCACCCATTCTCAGTTGGCTCAGTCATTTGTGAGATGTTTGCCAGGCTCTCCCCTAGGTGCTCTGAACAAATGCTGCAGCACTCTGGGGGAACATCCAACATGAATGGGGCCGGAGAGTGCGCAGAACAATTTCTAACACTTTCCTCAGGAAAGCACTTCATTTTATCTGTTTTCATCTCAAAACAGCAAGAGATCCTTCCACCAGAAAAATATTCCTGTTGCATGAATTTCATTAGCATAGCTAGGGAGCTCCAACTGGGTACCAAATGGTACAACTTATATCCATGTATATATTTTCTGCCATATGTCAAGGAGTTGGCTGTCTCTTGAGAACATTATAGTTCTGGCTGATTCAGCACAGTGAACAATCCACAGCCAAGCATTCAGAAATAGGGGCTTAGGGCAGGGAAAAAGGATTTCCATGTCAGTCATTTTTATTTCTACAGGTAAAGAAAATCATTGGATTATCAATGTCAGATCAACTGAAGTTCCCATATGATTTCTTATGCATATAGGATGATAAAAATACACCACCTGCTACAGAGAAATGCACAATAACTCCACAAAAAATGTGGGTTTATCTGCAGACCTAAAAACAATTTTGTAACCATTTTCCCTATATATATGATTTAAATTCATTTTGCTAACAAAAAAAAAATTAAAAAAAGAAAGATAGGGTTTATCTGTCTACAGCATATTATCTGTAATTTTTTCCCATGATAGAAATATTTCCATAGCTAGAGGTCTGAAATCTTTCTTTTTATAGTTCAGAGGAAGTGTGGAATTGCAAAACACATCCGAAATATTTATAAAATGGAGCAATGGTGTGGAACATAAAACCCCAAAATCTTTCAAGTGTCTACCCTGCTCATCATTGGGCAAGTCAACGTTCAGTACTTTACCTATGACAGCATTTAGGAGATATTTCTGAGAAAATAAAGATAAAAATATGAATTATAAGCCTCTACAAAATGATATCATATTAAAAGTGAGATTTAAGAACAATCTAAAGGAAAAGCTTTGGGTTCAGTATCTAACATTACCAGAAAAGTGAAATTCCCATGAAGCAGTGCTCTGTCACCATGGCAACCTCACAAGGTAGCACAAAAGGATTCATCTTTATGCAACGCAGTTTTATAAAATCTATCATCCTAAATGTGACAGCATGTAGGATCTTGTGGGTCTGCTGTGACACCACAATGCATAGGAGTTATTAAATATAACCAATGCCTCATTTATTACCAGTCAAAGGAGCTACCTTTTAAATGCAAATGTTGAAAATTAAAATGAAGGGTTTAATCAGTAAAGCTCCCCAACCTTAAATTACCATGGGGAGAGTAACAATATGGGCTTGCCCACATTGTGGTTTAAAATATTAATACTAAGATCTATGCTTATTTTTGACAACTGTAACATGACCTTTAGAAGTAAAAGTAATAAAAACAGTATGACCACCATTTTTTTGAAATAAAACCCTGTAATCTCAAAGCATAAAAGATATACTACTGGATGATTACAAAGGGGATTACAGTGCAACCCAGTGAGTCTATCTTTAACAATTCACGAGGCACTGTGCTTTTTACCACATAAATATAATTTATTGTACTTAAAACCTGCTTGAGAGCAAGGTTACCTGGCAAAACTGCAGCAGGTGCTCCAGGTTAATTTGATTCAAGTTATTTTCTGCACAATGTCTAATTGTGAATGGCTCTGCCTATTGATATCTTGCTAAGATCAATACATTTTTTTTTTCATCTCTGTGAACCACACTGGGAGAAGAAAGAAAGAAAGAAAAAGGCTTAAAATAGATTTCTTGCACAGAGGATGGTATCTCTCTTTTTTCTTTTTTTTTTTTTTCTTTTCCCCCAAATGTCATTCTTACAGTAAAAAATCACACAAAACAAAATCTAGAACGGAATTAAACTAAAGTATGCAAACTGTAATGAATTATAAAGTTTCAAATACTGTGAAGAGGTCTTACTTTTCCTAATGTTGGTTTGCCTTTTTTTTTCCGTACAGCATGTATAAATCTAGAGAAAGATATTTTAAGTGACCTTAGGATGTCAGAACAAGCACGATATTGGCTTAGTGAATGTAAAGAAGATTCACAAGTAACCTTCTTCTCATGAAATTGCACCATAAAATTAACTTTTTTTTTTTCCTTATTAGGATATAAGCCCATGAACTCAGGCATGGAGTCAGTAACAGAAATATACACCCAGATGCAGCTTGGTTTCAAAGGTTTTGTTTGTTGGTTAGTGTGACTAACAGCCATGTCTCTTAAGCAAATGTCTTTGTATGTCACCACTAAAATTAATATTCTTCAGAAATAACCAAGGTTTTGAGAATAATTTGACTAGAGAAGGCATAAATGTGCTTTTCAAATAAGTATAGAATAGTATAGTCTTGATCAAGACAGAAACTAAAGTCAGGATTTTTTGCAGAACCATCTTCTCATGTAAGTGCTTTTATGAATTCCAAGTGAGCTCATAAGGGAGGAAAAAAAAAGATACAAATGCTATGCCATGTGTCATAAGGACAAGACAGCACTTTTCCAGCTGTCCTACACCTTTCAACAAGAGTCTGATGACAGAAAAGAGACTATTAACACAGGTTAGCCAGCTGTCTGGGACTTCTTCTCCAGCAGGAAAGAAACAATGTAGAACCTTCCTTGAGAAGCATCGTTTCCCATTAATCCTTTGATGGGGCAATGGGACATTTGAAGTCACATAATTTTTCATGAGTACCTCTGGGTGGCCCAGAATTCAACAGCAGCTGAATTAGATCCTTGCTGCTAGTAGAATTTATGAAACAGAATAAGTTTTCATAAAATATACCCATTGGCTCTTTTGCCCTTTTCTTGCTCTCCAATTGCTCGCATGAACATAGAGTTTTATAAATGTGTGGCTAAGACCTCATTCCTCAACAAGATTATGAGCAATGGAAAAAAATCTTCAACAGAATGGAGAGAAAAATAACATTAAAAAAATCTCTAAGTGACAACCAGAGCCTTCCAGCCTTTCAAAGACAGCACCTTGAAAGGGGCATTGTTGCTGACCTCCCATCATGATACCATGACTAAGATTTCATATTGAAGCAGCTGTAAATTAATCAAAGAGTTGCTGGTCCTCCCCCAGAGCAAAAATGAATGGGGGGCAGATAAATGTCAAATATAGCAAGTTGGCTTTAGATTGCAAGCCCCAAAGCATATTTTGTTATTCCTATGCCTTAGGATCAAATTATTCAGACACCAAAACCACATCTTTCTTCTTATAAAAATAATGTCTCCTTATAAACAAAGATTGTTCATGCAAACTGTAATAGTTAGAAGTTTATTGTTTACAGCAACCAAAACAAGAATAATGTTTAAAATCTACTTAGCACATCTGTGCTTTTCCTTGCATTGTACAACAGTCATGTTTGATTGACTACAACTTTTTTCAGTAAGAGAACATGATGAAAAACAGAATCAATGGTCAGATGAGTCTGAGCAATTTTATCTTAACTACAGCACATTCCCAGCTCTGAAAGTGATTTTTCCTTAGCAGTGCTCATATTAAAACTGCATCTTAAATAATACAGTATTGTATCCTCATCTGTGTTCTAATTTTAATACAATAATTAACACTAACTGCTTACCAGCTTTGATTAGGAAATTATTTATAATACTTGCTGAATTTGATATCTCACAATATCATCTAATTTATTCTCTGCCATTTATTTATGACCTAGTCTATTTTTGTGACTGGGGTAGTTTCTGCATGCTTGTGCAAATAGTTGAGTGTTAAATAGCAATTTCCTTCTGATATATTTCTCATATGAAAAAAAAATTACAGAAAGTTTAGAATCACTCTTTAAAATTTCTGTAAAATGTATGACTTTAAATTATCAAAAATAGAAAGACTGAACTTCAAACCTCATTTTAGTCAAGAAGAATTCTGCCATAGACATCAGTAAGGATGAGATATTGCCCTTCCAGAGCTCAACTAAGAAACAAGTTCACAGCTAAATTATTGATTAAAAGTAGTGTTAAGTTTACTCCATAAAGGTCAGAGAGAAAAAATGTCAATATATTTAAAATTTTGCTGTGTCTGAGTAATCTGATTTTAAATTGATTATTTCAATTAAAAGCTTCAAAAAGGAATTTATATAAAGACAAAATTAGTGACTGACTTTTATACTATTCAATCTACTGCTTTTTCATACTGACATTAATATATCTGTTTATTATAAACATTTAAACCCCTACACTTTTATAAATTATACCACAGATTAAACTGTATTTTAATGACATAATCTGCCATAGTTCAGTCTTAAAGACTTCCATTAAAGCTCAAAGTTAAAAATAGTCCTTCAGCAGCTATTGACTACTTCAAGACATAGATTGAGGGATGTGTATTTTCATTTCATAGAAGTGGAGAACAAAGAATGTACAAGAGAGATGGGTCATGGCGAAGCAGTAATGCAAGTAAAAAAAAAAAAAAGCAATATTGAATCAATAGTAATATTAGCTATATTGATGACCCTTTTCATTACTATAATTCTGAACACAAAACAAATTTCTACCACATCAGCCTGCCAATAATATCTGTGGGCTGCATGAAGGTGAGCAGGTGGGGCTTTTTTCCATTTTCCTGAGAGTAATTCAATTGTAAGAGCAGCACTCTCAATTTACCACATAAGCAAATTAGAAGCTTGTTTCATGGCAGAATATTGGCTTTTCTAGAGTTATATCCAACTCCTCTACAGTAAATAATACCACTGTCTACTCTCTCACATATTTAGAGCAATTAGTTGTTAATACCAAGGGATGGACTATGAAAACTTTTCTCACTGTGGAGAAACCACCGCTCACGTATCTGCACCACAAAACTGCTCTGCCAGCTTGGGATTCACCACAGAGGAATTCACCACGAGTGCTCTCCAGCATCTTCTGCCTGTTGAGGACTCCTTCTCAGCAGAAAGGTGCCTTTTGAAATTAGTGGCCCATCCCTGACTCTCAGGATTCCCCTGATTAGGACACTCCCTGGAGTCCTTTTTCGCAGCCAGGTGATCGAAGAAAGAGTCAGAGCTCCTTGGCTTTGGTTCTCAAGGTTGTTTATTTTCTCTTATCTATAACATGTTCTCCCTGCCCAGCCCAGATGCTCTCAGCAGCTCAGCTCAAGGCACACTGCCCACCCTCAGGGCTGTGTTGTCTTTTTATACTATAAACTACACAGACATTATTTACAGTTAATCCCCTATACCCATCACCTATGTTAGACAGTCAGTTTCTACTCTAAACCAATCCCAAAGTGCCACCAGCACCAAGAAGATGGAGGCCATGAAGAAGAAGGAGGAAGGACAGTGCAGGCCCAGATTCCTCCATCTTGACCCCCCTGTACCCTTATCATAAAAATCTTAACATTCTATTTTTCTACTTAGTGATAAGCTGATCATTCTACTCTACTTTTCCTGGTTTGTAAGTCTTCCCATACAGTTGGTAATTTTTTCCATGGCTCAAGATCGAAGGCAAAAGGGTCTTGGGCTTCATGCCAAGCTCCCTGAGCCCCCTGCCCAGGGCTCAGCCCATCCAAAGCAACAAGAGAGATGTCCTGGTTTCCCACACCTGACAGCCTCTTTCATTACTTGACCACACTGGACTTGCCACAATGGACATATCTTCTCCTGAACTTCCAGCCCCTGGCTCTTGGACTTCAGGCTTGTCCTGCTTGGCAACTGGCAGTAGCTACAGGAAAATCTGGCTCCAGATTTAATAAAGCATTAAATTTAATAACCGTATGAAATTTCATTCTGTGCCATGCTTGAAGGTTGAAACCTTACTTATCAGAGTGGGAGCATTTCCTGCAGCTGAACAGGAAGACTTGGATAAAGGGCATCCAGTGTTTTGTCCTTCCCTCCAAAGGAAACACAGAACAGTAGAACTTACACGGAAGATTCCAAAGAAGTCAAATTGTGAAGAAAACCATCAGTTTTGCAATCTCTGTCCTTATTTTGATACATAAAAAACATTGAATTGTTCAGGTTGGAAAAGACCTCTGAGATCATCATCCAGCTGTTGACCACCATTACAACATGTGCATTCTTGCTCTAAGACAATTGAAAATTAGATGATGACACAAATAATTTCATAATAAGTGCTAGAATTATCATACAAAAAAGTATTAATCAGCTGACTTTTGATAATATAATTCCTATGCAAGTTCTCAATGGATTTGTAAAGCATTTTCCCTCAATCCTAACTTGTAAGTTAACACTTGTTTTCTTTAAGGAAGTTATTAAATCATTGAAAGTTGATCTGTAAATCTAGGCACTCTCCTAACATTTGCAGAAGGCTACATTTGACAGCTAGAAGGGAACCTCAGACTTCATTTCAAGATGATGCACCAAGCTCAATGCAATAGCACCTCATTCAGCACAACTCAGCTTTCACACTGCCACTGACTTTTATAACAGCAGATGAGTCCTGAGCCTCTGAGCTCTGAAAAGGAAATATTTTTACGCCCCACATAGTCTAGGCTGACCAAAACTATAAATCTTTTCTGAGTGTGTCTCAGTCAGTAGCAATAAAAGATTTGTGCATGTGAGACTGCACCATCATGGTGATTCTGCTGTCTGTCCTGGATCAGCCTGTTTCATGGAAGTGACTCTGCTCTCCATGATTAAGGAAGGCCCCAGGCTACAGCTCAGCCCTAATCCCAGCTTTGGGATGAGGTATGATGCAAAGATTCCACATATTGCTGTAATCTTCATCTGTTTAGACCTTCTTTCCAGACCCTCAATAGGCATGACAAGAGAGGCCAAGAGGCCTAAGAAAGACCTTGCCCAATATTGCAGGCTAATCAAATAGTAATTTATCTCACATTTTAATGAGTTACTTAAATCAGGTCTGTGGTAATCACATATCCTCTGAACAGAGAGAGACAACTCTCTCCCAGGATTTTCCTGGGGAGCTGTGAGAAGCTGTGAGAAAGCTCAGAAAGAAGAATGAGAAACAATTTTTATCTCCATTTGCTGCACCTGTTGCTGTGCACATGTGGAATGTGTATGGACACTGGATGGTGTTTGGATGGATTGACCAATTAGGTCAAAGCTGTGTCGGACTGTCTGTAAAGGTTACGGTTTCTTAAGAAATAGAGTAGAATATAGCATAGTAAAATAAAGCAACTGATCAGTTTTCTGTAGTCATGGAGTCAGTGCTAATTAGTCCCTGCTCATGGGACCATTGCTATGACCAGTGGTGACCCCGACGTTGAGTGCACCTGGGTGGGTTGCCATGATACAGGTCAGGAGTCTATAACCATCATTACAATTAGAAATGCGTCTTTTTGAGCTACTTTAAAATTAAGTTGTTTGAGATAATCAAACTCAAAGCCAATAACAAAAGCTACAAGGCTCCAAAAAATGCCACATAGCTGTGGGCATGGGTGTGCCTTGTTAACATTGTCATGTTGGAACTCCAAATCTGAGTCGTCCGCAAATTCCTAAGGTAGATTTTGATAAGCACTCTTTAGATCTCACAACCTTTACTCAGCACCCTCACAGTTTTCACTTTCTCAGTACTAAAATTCCCACAGCACCCAAAGGCACTTCACATTTCCCCCTTCTACTGCAGAACAAGCCTGTGTGCTGAGGCAAGAGTTGTGCATTCTGGTGGGCAGGATTTCTCCAGCCCTTTGGTCAGAGCTCTGTTGGCATTGCAAGGCTTAGGTCCCCTTGTAGAGCTGGCCTTCAATACAAAAGGAATTTTTTTTCTTCCTGCAAAATTAATGGTAAGAAAGATTGACTGTCTCTGGATGTATAATTCAATTTGAAGTATCTGAAAAATGTTACTGAAAATCACCTCTATTTGCCAAAAGCTGCCAAGCTATTTGCACAAAACCATGGAAAGAATTCTGGGAGATGTCAATAATGAATAGGATAAATGTTCTCAAGCTTGATAACTAAAGGGAGTTTGCTGATAAATTTAAAATGCATTCAGCATGCTGTAGAGCCATTTCATATAGATATTGCTCCCGGATTTATTAAAAAAGAAACAGTAGTTCTGAAAAAGTGCTAGTTTTTTTTTTGATTATTTGACATTTTAATGCATGTAAGTAATGACTGAGTGTATGTAATGTCTGTTAATGTAGTGTAATGTATGTAATGTATGTTACTTCCTCATAAAATTTTTTGACTTAAGAAATTGGGAGGATTTTGGGGCATCTTTCCTTTTTCCATATTTAGATATGAAAAAACATTCAATACGTTTCTTTAGGCAACTACAAATGTTTGGGCACCATATCCAAGCACATTATTAAATAATAACATATATTCTACCTAGTTGATTCTCTTCACTCTACTTTCTTCTACATTTATATTTCATATTAGACTTGAAGCATTTTTGCTTCAAGGTCTTTTAAACTGTAATAATAATATGGTTATGAATTAGGCATCTAGAATACCTAATAGCACATGTTAGAGTTAGGTATTTTTCCTACTTTTAAAAGTAGGAAATAAAACTAAATGTTCATGTTCTGGAGAATCAGAGGTTATTTGATACATTTATCTTTATTTAAGGCTTAAATACACAAAACATAATAGGAATTTTAATGGAAATTGACAGAAGATCTATTTACATGTCATTGGTAAAAAAGGTATAAAATAAAACTGGTTTTAACTGTTTCCACTTGCTGATTTCAGAGGCAAAATTCTTTCTGCTCTCTTATGCCTTCTTTTGCTTATTTCTTCCTTCTTTTGCCACCACTTCCACCTCCTTGATTATGTGAGAGCACTCTGCCACTTAGTTTTGCCCCTGAACCTAAACTGGTTAGGCAAATATAGGAGACCTCTTCTTAAGACCTAGAGGTCTTGGGGTTTTGTCTTCATTAACCTTCCTCTCGATATAGATCTACTTCATAATATCCTTCTCCTCAACTGGTCTTACTTAAATCATCCATGCTAAAGTACATACAGCTCTTTTTAATCCACTGCATTTGCAAAGATTCTTTGCTGATGTACAGGTAATGATCAAATCAAGTCTATAGACTAAATATTTAATATTACTTTCAGGGATAGGAATTAAAATACAGTAATGAGGGGAGGAGAATGGTTGAAGGAAGCCTTTCTCTCTCAAAAAATGTTGTCATGAACTTAACATTAAGCAATTTTGTTATCAAATCAATTATGAAAATTGAAGATATGGAAGCGTTGGAGTTGAAGAGCCTTTGACAGAAATGTAGCATTGTTGAATTCTGATCACACATCAAAAGTGACAGAAATGCATAAGCAGGGATCTTCTTTTTAAAGATTAAATGAAGACCCAGAGAACTTGAAGAAAGCACATCTTCCAGGTCCCTCAGGCAGTTTTCTCTACCTTCTCAAGCCAAACCAGGACCAAGGATTGCCATGTCTGGGTTTTCCCCTTCTAAATTGTCAATCACACCCGCAGCAACAGCTCTTTTACCTTCCCATTCTTCTGAACTTCTCTCTTTCCTAACCCTTGGAATATAAGGAAAAAAAGTGTATGAGTGGTTGTCTTTATTCAAGGTTTTTTTGGGGCCTACTGAGTATTGGAACAGTCAGTCCTAGGAGAAAACACTTAGCAGAAATAGCTATGGTATCTTAAAAATTTGGGAGCAGTTACCTTAACTTTCTCCTAGCAACAGGGAGACACAGTCAGTAGGAGAAAAGAATAGAATAATAAAATCTTTTATGTCTGTACTTCTATGGCTCTTCAGAACCTTCCTGCCTTCTTTGAGACTTCACAAACACAGGTAGTTTTCAAATCTGTCTAGAACCAGGTTTAAATGTCAGGACACTGAAGTTTCCCCTCGTAGTTTTCTACTTAATGCCTTAGTTTTTCAGGGAAAAGTTTTGAATACAATAACCCAGAACAGGCTGCTCTGACTGCCTTGTGCCAGAAGTCATTGTCCTCCCACGCTGCAAGTATCTCAGAGGTGCTACAGGTATTTAATTAGCAAAGTGCTTCACAAAAGAATGCTAAATATTCACACTATAAGGAAAAACACTGTCCTTCAGGAAAAAAGCAGCGACAAGAGATGCATAAAGTTTTAGTAAAGTTCCTGTCAGCTTTACTCATCCTTTTTGTATTTTCTGAGTTCTCTACTTAGCATAAGAAAAAAAAAAAAAATCCTTTCTTGCAGTCCATATTCACACCACTGCCTTGATCATAGGAGAACTGAACACCTTCAGTGCACGATAATTAAGTGCACCTGTAATCCAATTAGTATTTCATTGGTCTCCACACATGCAGTGGCTTTGTTCTTAGACCACAGAAACCCTGTTTATTACTCAGTTTAAAAAAGAATGAAACAGCAAACAACAACAAAACCCAAAAACAACCCCAAAACCAAAACAAAGCAGAAGGAAAAACAGCCCAAACACAACTTGCACAGCTTGAAAAAAAAAAAAAAATACACACCTATCAACAACATTCAAAGTTTCTCCTCTTTCTTTCTTTCTCTGTGTTACTGCTGATAAATTTCTCTTCCCAAACCATCCCAGACTGGCACAAATGTCTGCCTGGTTTCATTCTTAGTGCCTGTTTACACACAAACCCACTACAATAAGGTCAAACACTGAAGCAGTCAAAGGTGTTCCATGTTGAGTTACTAAAACCAAATTAATCTAGATTTTGAATCAGACACATCCCGGAGTACTGGAAAGATTTTTTTTTTTTTTTTTCAAATGACATGCCTGACCACATCAACAGTCATGACCACACTTCACTGATACTCAAACATCTGCTAAAACTGTCAGCAGATGCACCACAGGCAAAATAGGAATTGAGAACCATATTTTGAGGTACAGAAAGTTCATGCTTTAACTGACAATTAGGTTTTCCTCAGTCCTTCAGCAGAATGACAGACACTGTGCAACCATGAATGCACAGGGCTTCATCAGTTCTCCTGCTAAATAATGTCTCTTGTAAACAGACACAAGAAAAAAATATAAAATATATGCCAAATGTAAAGGAAAAAGAGATTGTGTGGTGCTTTTCTCCCATGTACTCATTTATGTGAATCTGAATATTATAATCCAACATAAATTATACAAAATGACCTAATTATAACTGCTGGAGGGTCTAGGGTAGTTTTTGGAATGGCTTTTCTTAAGTTTCGTTTTGCTTTTAGCTGTCAATTCCTCTGTATCAGCCTTCAAACATAGGATAGCATCCTCATAGTGACATTTTAATATGCCCTGTTCTCAAACACTCCCCAGAAATTAATTCTCTGAGAATACCAGATGCTGCCAGTTCTGAGGGATGACACTGAGACCAAGAAGGAAGCTGCTCAGAGAATTTCTGAAGTGCCCACACTCACCATGCAGCAGCACAGGAGAAACCAGGGACATGGATTTGCCACATGTTTAAAGCCTGTTCCTGTCTAACAAACCAGCTTGAACACAATCCAAAGACCTGGAAAACTCAGCTTTTCCTTATCTGAATCCCACTTCTCAGTCTGAACCAGAATTCCTTATCCCTTATCTCCTAGGGCTTTCCCCCACAGAGTAAGTTCACTGATGGCTGCATAAATACCAGCTTTGTTGAGGACACAGAGGTAGATTAGAAAACAAGGACTAAACAAGATGTTCCAAAAGAGAAGTCTCCTCTTAGCTACACTTATAGATGCTTCCATAATATATATTAATAATTAGTGCATAAAAGAATAAAGAAAAAATTATAGGAGAGACCTACAATTTTTCCCATCCAAGTGAATAATTTTTTTTATTTTTCCCAGTGACCCATATTCAGCTCCTTGTACATATATTTGACCCACTGTATTAATGAATTATCAAACAATAAAATTTTAATAACCCAGAGGCTGTTAAGTCTACAAGGTGTGTAACTGAACACCAGTAATGAGGCATAGAGGATATACCTCAAAAATTGGCTTTCTTCCTCCTCCCTGATAGTCAACATGTACTACCAGGGAAAGGTTTGGAATTTTTAAAAACTAGAAATATTTTAACTCCATTGAATTAAATAACTCCTTAATTTTTTTTCACATTTTCTTAATTTTTTTAGTTTTTTCCTAATTTTTTCATATGGAGAAAAAACATAGTCCCATTTATCTTCTTGAATTTTAGCAAATAACAGGATCTTTTCCTAGCTACAGTAAAACTGAACATTAAGAAAGTGTTTGAAGTCTTCATGAATAAAGATAATTCTGATGTAGAATAATAAGTCCTTCAATAAAGTGGCCTATGGTTCCATCCTCTCCTTTTGTGTGAGCATATTGCAACTAAAAAAGACTACTTAACTCTCAGTGAATATAAATTTGAATGGTGAGGTTCAAAGAGAAACTAAATATTACAATGTTGACTTCAGTCTTTATATTAAAAGACTCTGGGTCTTATAAGTTTGAGTCTTTCTTCTCTCTAATTCAGAGCACTCTTATGGGACTGTGTTACCCTCTAGTTTATAGCATTTCCTAGATTAGATCACAATTTCTATTTCTCATTTAATTTTCCAGCTTTGTATAAGCATTTCTCCCTGTATAAAAGGGCAGATATGAACAGCTCCAGCTTTGCTGCACAAATAATCCACAACAATGTTTTGCCCAGGGTTTATCTGGTGCAGCAGTCACTGTATGACAAGGTAAGCTCATTTCTTACAGTATAATTTGAAGACCTCCAAAACCTGTTGGAATGTGTTATGAGAACCTCTATGAAATAAAAATACTGAATAGCATAACACTCCTGAATAGAAGATTAACTGCAATGTTCAATTCAAAGTATTCAAAATAAATAACCACAGCAGAATATTGAAGTTTGAGGAGGATTAACCTCCCTTTGATTCACACTTCCATATATGTTTGAGGTTTTCCCATGAAGGTCTTTCAGTTTTCATGTCACATCCTGGCTTGAGGGAATGCTTTGAATGGTTTTCCCAGTTAGTCTGTAAGGGCTTGACTTGGGGGAGCTCAGTGACACATAATTCCATCTACATGAGAAATATGATAAAAGTGTCACTAATAAAGCAAAAATGGTGTGGCTCTTTTAATGTCTGACAATTTTCTTACATGCTACCACAGTAATTTTTTCTGTTCTCTGTGATTCATAGGCTTTAAGGCCAGAAAGGTTGTTTTTGATTATCTAGTCTCATTTCCTGCATAATAGAAATTACAGGCTGTCAGCTAGTACATGAGAGACCTCCTCTTTAAGCAGTTTAATGGCTAAGAACCTAGTAAATGTATTTTTAGACTTTCTGAAGCCTGCTCTTCTGACTTGGGTCTCAAGAGTATGCCAACTAGGTAGAGGAGTATAGGCACATTCTTGCCTCCCAAGGTGGATAATTAGCATGACCTAGATATATGTACATTTCTGAGAGTTATATGTACTTATTAAAAGCTATAGGGCTGATATACAGCTCTTTTAGGTGTTTTGAAAAGGAAAATATTAATTAAACTTTCATTTTGCTTTTACAACAGCTTGATAAATGCAGAACTCTCAAAAACCTGTTTCTTTAACAAGCCTATTCATTTCAGGGACAACCAAAATGAATAGTCTTGTTAGCAAGGTGTAACTCTATCAGCTATTTTAGAACACTGGAAAAATATCAAATGCATGTGTTTTCCTGGAAGACAGAATAAATGACACATAATGACACATGAGTGATTTTTATTACATATTTGTCATTATATAAAGCATTATAAAACCTGAGATGGAGCCATTTCTGAGAGGTAAAGTGATGAAGTACAGCAGGTTCTATTTACCTGCCAATGTGACTGCATCCTGAATGCAGCTCCATGTATGTATGGTAAATGTGTAAATGTTAATATAAATTGTTGAGGAATTTGTCCTTCAGAATTGTGAATGACTTACTCTGCTTTAATCCACGTATTCAGTGCTTCCCAATATTTTCAAAAGGAATACAGGAATTTATCCTCTTCACAGTAGCCTGAGCAGCCCCCTCTTTGCTCTGGGGAAATATGTAGCAGTAGACTAACAGTGGGACTCAGGTAGCTTTGTGTAATGCTCAGAATATAGATTTGCCATCCTATCTCATACAGGATGTATAAAAGTTCTATACAGATAAATATGTTGCATGAGAATAGTACAGAATTACTAATTTCCAAGTCTAGCTTTGTTGGTCCAATCTTGCACTTGGATACTTTTACATGATCCTTTTCTGAAATATAAATTTTCTTCCAGTATTATTACACAGTCACAGTCATGGACAGTATTCTTATTTGAATAATTCACTGCAGAGAAGTATAGAGACAAAAAATAAACCTGCCAAGGACATTAAAAAATATCAGTGCATGACTGACACAGTCACAGCCCCATTTTTTGTGTTTGAAGGTGCATAATGATGTAAGAACTTAAGAACTTAGAGGGATAACCACAAAATTAATGGTTTTCAGAAGCATTTGGATGAAATGAAAGCACCAGTTCACAACTTGTACCCCAATAATGTAGGAGTGGTCAGGCAAATGAAGATTAAATTAAAATAGAACTCTCTGAAATCTCCCATCACTTTTGTGATGATGTAAACATACAGTGCTGCTAAAGTTCAATATAACCACAGCCAAATGACTCTTCTAAAATTGAAAAATACATAACAACTAGTCAGTAGTTGCAGTTAATACAAATAATATCAAATATCCATTTAAATAAACATCCACTGATAGTGCAAATAGCATTGTCAAACAGGCATTTGGCTTTTAAACTAATTTATGCCTTTTTTTGCACAGCTTCAATAGTAAAATCACAGCTTGCAAACACAGTTTTCAATGGTGATTTGCATGTAAATGACTTTGGTGGGGTTTTTAAAAATATTTCTTATGGACTTGTAGAAATACTAAATGTACCTTGTAAGACCAAGTGGTTAAGCAGAGCCATAAACTGAGAAAATCAAAAGACCAGCTTGTATTACCAGCAAAAGGCCTGCAGTGCCCTTTTCCTGAGATCAAAAGCCCTTATCTGACACCTTTTGATATAAATCAGGTTCTTCCTATCAGAGACACTCAGGTTCTTCAATGAAGTAGGAAATGAAGTAAATTCTCCCTGACTTCTGGTTCTAGGGAGAGATGTTCCTGTTGGTTGGGAGTGGGGTCACATAGGTACCAATGCAGCTGCCATCAGGAACCTCTCAGGTTTTTGTCAGCTAAAAGATGCTTCAGAAGCAGAGTATTAATGGTCACAGAAAGATATTTAGCTTCCTTTCCTTTGGGTGGATGCTCCTGGAAATGGAATAACCATGGCTCATGATAGGGATATCAGGACAGATCTGTTAGCTAAGGGTAACCCCAGTGAAAATTTTCCAGGCTTGTACTCACTTACTGCTGAATTTTGTTTTCCAGGCAGACTCCCCTCTGTCTGAAGAATATGCAAAGGCAGATGAAAGGAATTAGACCCAGCTGCTTTTATTTCCTCCCACCCCCAATACAGAGAAGCTACTGAAGTCAAGGCTGTGATGCCAGCAGTGCCAGGTGTTCTGTGGTAGCCTCTTGTTATCCAAGGTTGCTTCTATCCAGCTTTATTAGTTGCCAGTGAATCAGTCCAGATGCTTCCTTTCTTTAAAGAATAAATGTCTACTTTGAGGAGGGAAAAAAAATGTACCACAACTTCTAAGTCATAGCAGCAAATTACAAAAACTGCCTTTAAATGAAATGCAGTGCTGATCAGAAAATTGTTCTAAGTGGGTGCCAACAGAAAAAAAAAACCCAAACCTTTGCCCTGAATATAGATTTATAGAGGAATAAAGGACTCCTTTCACTGGAATAAATTCATTCAATAAAAAGATTCAGTCACTTTTGTTTCCTCCCAAGTCTGAAAAAAAAAATATCTGGATAACAGGTCAGTATCTATGAAAACCATTAAAAGAATGATGAGGGCAGAATTTCACAGCAAAGTCCACGTTCCATGCTCCACAATTTCCTATGGGAATCCTCCTTTATGCTCCTGAACTTCCCAGTTCTTTGCACAATTTCACTGTTCTGCTTAATTGCTCTAGGTGGACCCTGAAGTAAATATAGAAAGCTACTTTCAAGCAATTAAAAACATCAGGGTTACACAAGTCTTTGAAAATCAGGAAAGAGGTATATCAGTAGTGCCAGTGTAAATTATGTTTTTTAATTAAAAGAGTTTAAAGACGACTTGATAACTCAAATTTATGTAGTTTCTAAGTACTTTGGCATGTTATTACCACCAAAGTAAATTCCTGTAAAGAGTAGGTTAAAAAAAATTGTATGCAGCATTCTTATTTCTACAAGAATGATTGATTCTGACCTGAATATTAAAATATTTTTCAATTCCTTTGCAAGGAGTTCTTCTTGGTGGAAAAATATCATTATCATGTACATTTGAAGAGCATAGTTCCCATTTTCAGTTATACCAGTACAATTTTATAACAGTCTTCTTAAGAGTTCTTCTCCTTCATTAGATTTAGTTTCTTTAGAAAACGTGATAAAGTTTAGTCCAGAATTTTGTAATCCTGCATGTAGACAAATCTTAGAGATGCTTGAAAATACTCTTCCTTGGGGCTCTAATTTCTTTCCACTTAGCTGGTGAAACTCCACTGAGCATGATTGATTGGATTAATGTTAAAATCAGCTGAGACTTCTGTTCTGAGTGAGATGTACAGTAATTTCCAGTTACTTTTGATTTTCACTGAAATAATAGAAATTAAATTCTGTTGGGCTCATTTGTTTAGTTGCTCTTGTAGATTTCAAGGACTGAATTTTATCCTAGGAAGATACAGTGCAATCTTAGGGTGAAACTGAAATCTTTAGTGTCACTCTGCTGATGTATTTGGCTCACAAGAAGGTTCAAGGATATTCCAATATCCAAGGAATACACCTCTCTCAAATACCTGTTTCACTGGAAATGTCTGTGAAATATATATAAAACTCTCATGGAATTTCCCTGTGCAAAAAAGGTACAGACCACTGCAGCTTTAAATTCCCATTTTCTATGTACATTTACACATACATTAAAAGAAAAGTTTGCTTTAAGGAAGAAATGCTAAGTTTTCCTACTTCTTTATTGCTTACCTGGTGATTTTTTTTTTTATTTTTTTATTCTTCAGAGTGACCGCTTAACTGTTTTCCATCCTCAGTAAATCCCCTCATACTTTTTGGCACATCCTTCATCTTGAAAGAACTTTAATATTATTTTGAAGGGTTCTCTGTCAGCATGCCCATTTTCAGGATAAACCTATGCTCAAAGTTGAGCCTTGTGCTGAGGAAGCCAAAATCTTGCATATGTACTATCTCCTACTACAATGTTTACTGGACCCAGCAGAAATCTACACATTTGCAAATATAACATTTTTTTACATTAAATTCTTCAGAGTTACACATTTATTGTCTTTCCTCTGAATCCACAGGAAGTCTATGAAAAGCACACACGTTACATGATAATTTTGAGTGACATCAGAACGATTTGGAACATGGTGAATTCTTTATTTTTATGGTGGTAAGGCACTAGAACTCTTGGTGTGGATTGGACATTACCATGTGGTGATTTTATTTTAAAAATAAGTGTGTTCCCCTTTCATCAGAAAGTTTTCTTGATATTTGTGACAGGTCCTTACTTACAGGTCTTTTCATACAGCTGATGAGGAATCAGCCATCTCAGATAGAATTCTGACTGTGTGTGTCTCAAGGAAAAATTTGCATTTCTCTTCCTGATGTTGGTTGGTTTCTTCTGAGCCATGTGCTTCAGACAGAAAACTTCTTCAGCAGCCATCTTCTGCTGCATTTTTTGTCTCCTTGGGGACTGTTTATTGATCATATTTCAACATAAATTTGAATCTGCAGCTTCAAATGTCAATATTCCAGGGTTGCAGGGTATCACCCACTGAAGTGCAAGAAAATTACTTGCTTCAATGCATCACAAGAAACATTTAGTGTATAGTTCATGATGATATTCAACCAAAATTTGAACATATTGACCATACAAATATAAGGATGGTACAAATATTTATTGGAACATATATTTGTAGGCATGGGGGTATGAGTTACACACAAAAACTTAGTTATAAAAGTTTTGGTGAACAGCAGCCTCTATTTAACTATAATGATAAGATTCTTTAGAAAAAAGAAGTCATTATAGAAGAGATATGATGTGTAGCTATTGCTCTTTGGAGTACTTTGAGGAACTTTAAATGTAAAGTACATTCATTTATTTAAAAAAGAAATTAATTCTCATTAAAAATAATGATAGTTTTATAGAGAATACTTTTTAAATTCTTTTGCTCATAATTTTATAAATTTCCCAAGACTTTCAAAATGTCTGGGACTTGTGGAGTTTAAATTTTTAAACCTTATTGATTTGTTCCTTTTTATCAATAGAAAGAACTACAAGACTGAGTGGGGAAGTTCAAGTTGTCCATTCTTCTCCTGTAACATCACCTAGAAACAACTTCAGTTACCCAACCCTGGCAACCCCATTGTGTTTCAAATCCCTAAATTACCTCACTTTGGTTCTAGCAGGGAGTCTTTCCAACCAGCTGCTATCACCTAGGATATATAACTATGTGAACAAGTCCAGAGGGTCAGGAATGCCCTCCATCCACGTTTTGTGCTTGCCAGGCAAAAGCCAGCTGCAGTTGAGAAGGCATGAAACTGAATCCATGTCAACAGGGCATTGAGCCAAAAATAAGGAGCTGAGCTTGAGTCCAGGGCTGTGCCAAAGTATTTTCAGGGTTTCTGGACTGTTTGGGGGCTTGGGACAGGGAAGGCTGGGCTATGGATGCCTCTCAGGCTCACTCTGAAGGAGCACACACAACAGCAGATGAGGAGGGGACAGGCGTTTCAATGATCCGCGAAAGATCAGAGCGTGCAAGGAGCCAAAACCATCCTAGTTCTTCAAAACCAGAGCAAAAATGAAAGTCATTCCAGTAAGATGAACTTGTGGTTGCAGGAAGGTTAATGACCAAATTCCAGACAGTTTGATGTTAGGGGAGATTACTGGCACAAGGTGAGATTCGTGTTGCATGACACAAGCACTACAAAACTACTTAGCTATAACGTGCCACTTTTATGCTCATGATTGTTTAAGGATTTCTTTAAATTGCTTTTATTTTTCAATGCTCTATTTTTCCAGCTGTCAAATGAATTGCGTGATTGATAATTAAAAAATCAGTGGTGTCACTTTGGTGTTACAGGTATTGTACGATAGCATGTGCAATAAAAAACTTGCCCTCCTTTGTCAAGGATGTTGACACAAACATAAATTGCCATTCTGAAGACTTTCTTCAGCATTTATACACAGTAAAGCAAATACCAGCACATCAAAAGCCTGCAATCTAGTAGAATAAATTGCAGTTGTACTATCAATCTTTTGGTAGAAACACTTATTGCTCAGCTAGCTAACATTTAATAGTTTTTTTACAAACCTGAGTGACTCATGTATAATTTAAAGCTGCACATAATCTCTAAAATAAGAGAACAGGAGTATGAACATAGTATTTAGGTACAGAATGAATAATATATATAGTCAAAAGTTTGATTATTCCATATAAATAAACTATAGGTAAAAATATGTATAGGCTTAAGAAAACTGCAGTATAAAAACAAAGTAATACATGTCACTCTTACAGTTTCTCAATTATGAAGTCCTTTCATTGCTCACCAAAAGATTATGAAAAGGAGAGGATGGGATTTTTTTTTAATAAAGAAATGGAGTGTTTTGCATTAGTTGCCATCTAAGTTTAGTTGTATTACTATTCATCACAAAATAATCCTGCATGACTTTGACAAGGTAAGGCCTTTGGGGCAAGTGCTTTTATTAGACCACCTCCAACAGTTGGAGACAGCAGACAAATTTTTTTGGCCACAAATTTGTTTGGGTCAAATAAATCTGCCTGTTATGAACAGCAGATTTAAGGTTTGCTTCAAATTCAAGCAATTGATCAGAGTAGCATTTTCAAGTGGTCTGGTAAAAACATCAACACCATTTCCAAACCTTACCTTGCCTATGTCTCTTCACCATCAGAGCTGTGACAACCCTGCTGCTAAAGTTCTATACAGGTAGGTTATTTCAATACCTAAATATTTCTGAATAGAGGGTGCTTGTTAGAAAATAAACAAATGCCAAGATAAATAAAAGACTGCATATCTTCCTAAAATTAGGCATAGAATCTACAAGGAGTAATTTGTGGGGAGATTATCCAGGGTATCTCAATTTAGATTTACAACTAAATGTCAAACATCAGGGGCATTGTGAGATGGTACTGAATTTAGGATTTCCCAGCTGGAGAGGCTGCCTCATCTCTCCTTCCTCTGCCAACACCAGGTCCTTACCTTGTTGACATCCTGCCCTAATTCTGAAGATACACTGATTTGATTTTTTTTTTCCTCCTTTTCCAGTATCCCAAAGAATATCTACACAATTAAAGGAGATGGTGATTCTTCAGCCATTCAGATGGTAATACTTCAGGACAAATTACACTCTAAAGCTTCTTAAAAGTGTCTTATTGCTTGTATTTTCAAATTAAGATGAATTCATTATATAATTACAATTACTGCCCTTGCATACTGCCCTCTCAAGAAATGGAACTTATAAGAAAAGGTGTTTCCTCTTTTCTGCCTTCATTCCTTTCCATCACACTCCTAATTTTTCATATTGTCATGTGTTACAAATGTGTGTTATCACAACAGTTTCAAGGCCACAGGTTTCAATAGCAGATATTTGTAAAGTTTCAGGATAGTCAACAAAATGAGGCTGTTTTATTCCAGGTTCAGGATATGGCTCAACATTGAGGGATATTTTCTGTTACAAGCAACTGGAGCTGGTACACATATAAACCCTCTCTGTCAATTTGAACAAATATACACCATGATATGTGCAGAAGTATTGTGATTCTCAAAACATAGTAATTATTATTTCTCTATTAACTGGATAAATCTATTATAAATCAAAATATGAAAGGTAAAATGTAGTCAAATGATTGGATGATTGGTGACTGGTGTTTAAATTATGTTACATGGCACAGTACTGAACATTAAATGTATCTAATATATACAGGTAATTTTTTTTAAATGAAGTTGTTAAACTTTTAAAAATAAAAATATTAAAGTCTAAATGTTGCACAATACTAGAAAAAAATCTGTTTTGCTAAAAATCTGCTTTCCATATCAGCTACTATTCATAATAAATATTAATAATATTTATATTTTAATCCTTTCATACAAAAAACCCTTTGGTGTCATACATACTACATAATTTATTCTGTGTACAGAACAATCTAGAAAAATAATTCTGCATTGTGAATAAAAATTATCTATAGTATCAAAGTTCAGTTAATAAAAAATGTAATTTTAAGGTAACTGCAACCAGGATATCTACTGATTAGGAATAAGATAATAATAAGGAAATCATGCATACTAGGTATTGTTAAGAAACAAAAGGATCAGTCATATAGCAAACAAAACAAAATGACCCCATAAAACAAAGTAATGAGAAGATTGTTTTTCATAATTGCTTAAAACTTTTCCTAAGTAAGAAAACTTAGGGCTCCAGAACACACACAACCCTTTAAATTGTATTCCACCTACACAGGTACAGAGTCTTTCCAGGGGGACTGATATGAAAAGGAAAGGGACACCCCAGATTTGTATTTACAGTCTTTGCATTACATGAAATTCCTAGGTATGGAAACACTAAATCAGCCAAGACACCAACAAACCTGGAAGTTTCCTTCTAGTTCAACTAGTTAGGAAAGTATGATCAAGCAGACTGGATTTCTGATTTATACAAAGAATAGGCACCCCCTGACAAATGCTTAAGATGAATAGAACTGCACTATTCATCATATGTAACAGAGATTAAATGGTTTTTAATGACCACCTTCTTATAAAAATATATTTACACAGTGTCTGTGAACAAGTGTCCTTGTAGCAAAACCTAATGTTTATTTATACAGGAAAAAATTCTTGCCCCTACTGCACTGTTTCCTCTGGGAGAAGGAAAGTAAACACGGCTGGCATTCTTTACATAAAGAATCAAAAAGAATAAAAAAAATCTGAAAGAAACGCCACACTTCTCTTTGGCTTTTTTTTTCTTCCTCATTCCTTTGTCCAATTCTTATCTCAGATATGCTTCAGGTGATTAATATAAAAGGAAATTCTCAGGGCAAAGACTTGCTAAAGTTAGTGCTATTCCCATGTAAAACGTACATCAAGCTGTGGACTGACCCTGCACAGTTTTTCTCCAGAGTCTCTACTGAACAACATCACACTTTTTTTTCTGTGTCTGGTGGTTTAGAATGCAGCTCTTTGAGAAGAGAAAAAGGCATACCTCAAAATGTTATTTCATCATGAACACTTCCTATAGCTGTAGCCTCTTTTATCACTGCCAAAGTTTCACATCCCTCACAGAAGCAGGAAACAAACTTAGAAAATGGTCAGCCTGTACTTTAGGATACTTATCCTTACCTTGATATCCATGTAATATCTACTGTAAGAATATACCTACCTCATGTTATCAGTGCAAAAATTTTACATTTACTTGCATTATTTATACATACATTAAAGTATACTGATGGCATTAAAAATAAAGAAAATCATGTAATACCTTTACTTTTACCTATGGATTTGGTGAAATGGTTCCATGAAGAAAGCATTTCCAGACAAAAAGAGAATAAAGAAGAGGAGAGAAACAACAGTAAGAGTCATGAGTACATGTAAATGCAATAGTATCTGAACATGAAGAGACAAAGTATAAGGTGTCTGAAGACAAATGGAGATGCAATCAGTGTCATACTAGGGATTTAGTTTATTTCTTCCCAATCATGTACATGCAGAGAAACACAGAAATAACCCATGCTTAGATAAGAAAGACTGTCACAAAGGTAACATGGACAATGGTTAGGAGGAAAAAAATCACTGGTTTTGTTAGGTAGCAAAATTATACTCTCAGCATTCCAGAAGCCAGGAGCAGGTGCTTTCTGCACATTTCCAATCAGCCATGCATTAATGCAAATGGACTCTTCAATGTGTACAATGTTACAAGAGGAGCATCTTCTTTCAGGAGCTATCTGAAGAGTGGTCTGGCACTTTGTTTATCTTTTATAGGATCACCCATAATCGTATTTTCTGATAAATACACGAAATTTTCTTAATAGTTTTTTTATTTCTCTCACCTCTTTTAGCTATTGTGTTGCAAGAGGGGGAGTTGAGGAGGCAGGAAGGACAAAAGCTTACGGAGCAAACAAAGGAAAAAAACAAAAAACAAAAAACAAAAATGAAACAAGAAAAAGATGTGACTAAAACCACGTGTTTCTTTGCAGCCAAAGACAGCTTTCAAGCATTTGCCCATCGATTGCAGTGATGGATTCAAAGCAGCTACAGAACAAGAAGAAACAATGAAAGCAGAGTGGAAAAGGAACAGAGCCCATACCTTGGTCGCCCATCATCAGGTGCGCCAGACCTTGAAGGGAAACAAGAGCACAGTCAGCAATGAACAAGGGAGCACGGGAAGGTGGTGTTGTCACACTGACAAAAATCTTTTGTGACAGGCATCTGTTTCCTATAAGATGTCTGTATCACAGAGGGAAGTCAAAGAGCATTTTTCAACCACTGGTTGGAATGCTTTGGGCTACGAGTAACAGAACTGCAATTCAAACACTGGGTGCTGTTTTATCATGTATTTTTTTTTTTTTCTGTGCAGTATTTGCATTGACAGAAAATAATAAAATGCTTTCAAATCCAACCAATTCCTTTAATAATCCATCTGTCTTTATCATATTTTGATTATATTGCTTGGAACGCTTTGCTGAGAGGACTTCCTGTCCTCTATGTGTGAAATGATGTTTAAACCCTGGAGAAGTTTAAACCTGAAAAATGGGCTGGGTCTGATCTTTTTCCCCTCATAAAAATGAGCATTTCAGGTAATTAAATAAAATTTATTCATCACATTGAAATGATAATGCAAAGAATGTCTCCTTATTTGTGTGAAATGTGACAGTAGAATGAATTTGTTCCAGAGAAGGCAAATTATTACATATGCAATATAAAATACATAGTAATAAAGCAAATTTAAGTGACAGCTTCTGCAACTACTTCTTCAATCTGTGAGAAATAGATTTTGCTTTATACTTTATATTGTGAGATGAAATCCCATCACACCAGAATAGGTCTAGTGACATTTCAAAGCAGATGTCCATAATGATAATCACTCATCCAGAGCCAAATTTTGTTACTCTTCAAGGAAAAATATTCATCTTTTTTAATTCATGATAATAAAATGATACTTAAATCTCACTGAATATAATGTGATGTTGGGATAATATTTTTCTTAGATATATGAAGGTCTTTCATTTTTGATGTCTGATTTAAAAAAACAGACATTCTTGTTGAATTTAACTGTTTTAGGATCCATTTCAGGAGTTATTGGTTGTTCATGTGTTAAATGTGCTCCTTTTCTCAAAAAGCCATACATTATTTTCTTAATTGCAATTAACTGAAATTAATTCACACAAAGAAGGTGATAAAATAAAATATCCTTTTCTTTATTGGAAAGCAGTCTTCCTAGAGAGAGATTTTCTGTGATTTCTAATTCACAAAGAAAATTAGGTGCACAAATGACTCACGCTACTTGGGGGGAGTTCAAAGAAGATTCCACTGACTGCAATCAGTCTAAATGATTCTTCTCTTATCAATTCCAAATCTCAAGTGATGTTCTAAGTAGACTAACAATGGTTTTGTTGAATTATTGCTTTTTAATGTCACTCGTTTTAGATGTGTAGTTAAACTGAAAGGCCTGATGTGCCTGATCTCTTGTGCAATAAATTCTGTTTCCAAATACAGAGCTCTGCAGCTGGTGGGATTACCTGGGGCTCACAGCAATGTAAACGAAAGCTGACTGTGATCCTGAAGGGATGCCTGCATCAGCATTGCTTGGGAAACATCACACAGCTGAACTGGCAGTTTGCAGCTTGTGAAAGAGAATAGAAATGTTTTCATGGGTGTTCTTTCTCTGTAAGTGTTGCTGCAAGAGAGGCTTGCTGAATACACAGAGTATAAGACCAGGTGATATTTTTTTAATTCATTCTTTTAGTGCTGGGTGTCCTTGCTTGGATCTCCTGCCACGTGGCCTTTGGCAGTATCAGTCTCTTCTTGTGATTGATTAATTTGTCTTTTGGGTTTTAGCTTTTAGTGTTGGCAACTATAGCAACTATAGACTTTTGACTTGATCATAATTGTATTTGATAAAGAAAAATCAAAACCAGTTGAACATTGCAACATCTTTTTCTTTAATTAAACAATGACTTTTCAGACACTACTTTATGTGAGATCTTTCAAACAAATCCCTGTCCTGTCTCCTAGGGGAATGCAAAAAAAGTGATTTCTTACTAGCTCATATTTAATATGAACGTCATAGAAACCTAAACAAAAGTCTAGCTTCAGATTATCACTGCTTTATAGCTACTATTTTTGTTAAAATGATATGTGAAATTGGTCAGTTGCAAATACTCTCAAAATTTGAAGAAAAAATATAAACAGCAGAAGTACTTCTTGAAGATATCACAAAAACTGCTTGAATTTTAAGAGTCACTTACAGTGTTGTTCAATGAAAAAGGGCAGTCAAGTGAATGTAAAAGACATACACTGCTCAAACCAAACATCTAACAATTAAAAAATTCAGAGTTACTCCTCAAGACACCGTATTTTGTTTCATTCTTTGTGTTACTTTATTTGCAAGCAGTAAGGTCACCTATACTTCCCTGCTAAAGGCACATGATGATACCTACCTTATTTTATATTTTTGCAATCTATGGATGAAGGCTATTGAAGAGTGAAGCATTACTAGTACTGTACCTGTTCATTCCACAGGAGGGTTTAAAATGATACAGCTAAATCTGCCATGACAGCAATCACTGCTAGATTTGCAAAATGCAAGTCTGCTTTTAAAAGACCTGGGAAGTTTTATCCTTGAGTAGCCACCTATAGGACTCCCATACATTGAAAATACTCATTTGTGCACCATTACTTCAATTTCTTTGTGAATTAGGAATTCAAGATTTAGAAGGAATCCCTCATGTGTGATCCACTCCAACTCTCTCCTGAACTTGGCTCTCAGAGGAGAGAGTTAAGGAGCACAGGGTGGGATAGTGGAAGGGGATATGAAGATAGGATACCATAGTTTGGTGTGTGAATTCCATGCAGAGCACAGGCCAAAACAAAATTTAAATGTGATAAACCTGCAGTGAAGGTATTAAAGTGTAGTACAACTTCAATAAAATGAAAAAACAGTAGCCTTTTTTACCAGCAGTATACACAAAATTGAATATTACATATTTCTGTTTGCTTATGTTGCCTAATTTACAGAGATGCTCAGATATCACAGAGAGCAAAGATGAAAAATTTTAGCTCAGATTTCAAGATGTGCTTTGGATAAACAATTCTATGCTTCCATTTTTACATATTCATGCTTTGTAACTTTAATGTATGCATAAGTATCCAGACCTGTGTTGGAATAAATTTAAGGTTGCAGTTTTAAGAATTATGTTCAGGTAAAGTCTGGATTAACAGTTATCCAGGTTTTATCTTGTACTGCTGTGCATAAATGAATATGTGAAATGCAATTGAACCTCCTTATCTAGTTATACTGAACCTAATTCAAATTTTGAGACTCATGTTGACACCAGTAAGAGTTTTATGCACAGATCAAATACAAGATTAGGCAGTTATTTCCAGGCTTTTATGTTTTTCAGCTAGAATTTCTATCCCAGTGTTGTTGAATACATTTTTATCTCACACTGAAAATGAAATTTTATTGACGTGTGCGAGCATGACAGTGCCCACAAGTAAAGCACCAGAACTGCTTGAATTTTCCTTCTCCTTGGGAAAACAGATATATTAATAAAATTGCAGAGCATCATCTGTGTGCTAAATCTGAGCACCTGTCTTCATCCTTGAATACAGCAGCACAGAGAAATGAAGCACCAGCACTTGAAGGCTTCTTGAGAAAATCTCCCCTGAACAGGCAGTGGCCCATGGTGAGCTGAAACCTGAATGAACTCAGGCCCCAGAGTGGCTCACAAGAGCACCCTGGGTCATGCCAGGACAGTCCCTTTGCATATGAGTTTGTTTACAAAGTCCTTGCTTTTAAAATAGCTTTTAAAATATTGGAATGGAATAAAATGAAAGCAGTTTTTCAGTTTAGATAGGTAAACTAATTTTTTCAAATCGTTTATCCAGTATGCAAAGATTCACCACAGAGAGACTTTTAAAGACATCTGTACATAAAAAAAGCTCCTGTACTTTTTGGCTTATAAGCAAAAAGACTTTAAAACTATCATATATTTCCATGTTTTACCAGCTAATAGATTTACTTACCAATATTCAGGATAGATGGCATTATGCCTTAGTTTCCACTGCCCTATGCCATACTTTCTTTAAAGGGACTTAATTACATACCAACATAATTATTAAAATCACATGCTGCTTCTTTCACAATGTCTAAAAGGCAAGTGCATTATGCTGAAAAGTTAGACAGAAACCCTTTTTTTCCTAAAGCCTTGTGCTGTAAAGGATATTAGAGTAAGTAAGGTTTGTGGTATTAAAGAGAAAAGCGCTTTCCATTTTCCTAAGCAATTAAAAGATGGGAATTCAACATGCAGTACTATTTTATTGGGAGGATTTAGGCTCCACGTTGATGGGACAAATAGTTTCTTGAAGTGTTTTTCATACAGAACTTGAGAACAAATCAGTCCTGCAAATCTCCAGAAAGGTTTTGGATATGGTATCAGTCACACGAGTACAAATCCTGTTTTTTTTCAGTGGGGATATTCTGGAATTACAGCAATAAGGTCAAGGAGCTTTGCTTGTGTTCTGTATGAAAAAATAAATCACATCTATTTAATAAACTTGTATGCCTTTATGTGGGGAAAAATACAACTTACCGTACTGAATGATATGTGCACTTTTATTACATTAAGCAGAAGGAAAAAAAAAAACCCCACTGAACAGAGGGGGAAAACAAGAGCTTAGGAAAATAAGGTAGAAAGCACCCACCTTCCACATAGTTGTCTTCTGTAAGCACATAACAGGGAAGGAGAGAAAAGGAAAACATTCATTAAGCAGCATGCAGACTGGAACTTGCCATTGCATGTCTTTATCATGCAAGGCATCAAACACAACATGCAAGTGCTCCATTGCTACAATCCAGAGGGAAAAACAAAAGCACCAGGGAAGCAGTGTCTCCTCTACTTAACAAAATGTATGTGATATGGAACAAAATACTCTTGCCAAAGTGCAAATATTGTACAGGATTTGGTGCAGCTCTTTGTACATGCAACTATTTTTATTGTTAGTTATTAATCAGAGGGTCTTCTTGTAAGACTTTTGCAACTATATATTTTAAAACCACCAGTCATCTGTGATAGGGATTCTAAATTAACTTGTTTCTACTTTTCCATTCTGAATTTTACTGGCTGATGAAGTAGATCATTTTAAACTTCAGATAACTGAAATTCTTGAATGTGCTGTGAAGATGTTACCACAGGCAGCATGGCTGATCCTGCAGTCATTAGAGAGGCACTCTGGTCATTGGGTCAAATCTCCAAATCCAGCAGGGAAGAAGTGGAACTTAAACTGGGTGGAATGAGTAAGAACTCTTGGATCACGTCCTACAGAATTGGTCAGCATCAGAAACTTGCACATTGTAAAAAAATCAATCAATTCTCTGCCTGCTCCAGTCAGCAAAGGCCACAGCAGTGCCAAGGATTAAAATGCCCCTCAATTAAATCAAAGGGCATTTTGCCTAAGGAAAGGCTGCTGTCAACAAGCAACATTTACCATTGTTTATACCCAACCCAACATCAATATGGGGCACAGAAAAGAAGGTTCTTCCAAAGCTGACAAAGTAAAAGGGGACTAAGAACTGAGTCTCAGTTAATAAAGTGGACAGAATTGAAAGCTGATAAACAGGCTCAGTGTCCTAAAACTCATTTTGGTGCCTATAGTCCTCAGCTACTCCACTGGGAAGGTGATTTTGAGGGAGTATTTCTCTGATCATGACTGAGGAGGGGATAGGAGAGAGAAAATGGGAAAGGTAAAATAACGAAGGGAAACCATCACAGAAGTCAAGGAGGTGGATGCTGTGGAACCAACAAAGAGATGGGGAGGGGGACAGCACAGCAGCCTGACTGCCTGGGAGATCTCCTGCTGCAGTTTATGCCATCTCCACCAGCTCTTCCTGGGGAGGGAGCACGCAGAAGCCAGTGCAAATTGAAGGCCAGTTCTGCCATTATTGGTGATTTCTCATGGAGTCATCCCATAGGAATAATGCATTTTCATGCGACTATGAAATTAAATTAATTTTGGTATATTGTAACCCAATAAACAAATAAAAAATCAAGTTACACAGAATGGGGCTTAATTATATTTTTTTAAGAACAGTGATTTCCTCCCAGAATGTGTCACTTATCATAGTGAAAAGCTTTTATAAGTTAATGCAGAAAGCAATGATAAAGGTCATCAAAACTCGACAGTATTTCAACAAATAATTTGAAAAGTTTACCACTTAAAAAATAATAACTGCTATAAATGTTGAATAATAAGGGTTTAAGGGTTTAATTATACAGTTAGATATTATAATTCACCTTTTCCATTCACACACTCTAAATCAAGAAGTAGAATAAAATTCACTGAGATGATGAAGAGCACCCAGTTTCACAAGATAAAGATATTATGTTCTATACACAATGTAAATAGTGATATTAAGGTGTGTTATTTGTGCTAAAAATGTGATATTTGGAGCAGCTCTTAGCAAAACTCTTCTGGAAAAGCCTTCTACCTTTAATTGCATAGAGTAATTTCCTTTCTCTAAGTAAAAAAAAAACAAAAACAAAAACAAAACACCCAAACAATGAAAAATAAATAATTTATTTCAATTGTTGTATAACTTCAGGCTCTTTCATCTAATTCTGGTTATCACAGTGTTGGTATATTGCAATACCAACATTGCCATGGCATCCTTTTTGATGGCCATGTTTAGCTTAACATGATTTTTTAAAACCAGCATATGAACTTGCTGACAGGCCAGTTCAGTTCCACATGATGTCAGACTCAAAGAAAAGGGCTCTGAAAATGACATCATAGGCAGGATCAGATGGTTAAACTCATCTGGTTACAGGGTTTAGCATATTTGATTTTATACTATGAGTCCTCTTAGCAATAATCAGTATGACTTTTTTGATGATTTTCACCAGAAAGATTTATACTAGCTGAGCAACTTCCCCTAAATGTCTGACTGATTAAACTTTTAGTGATAGCAAGTTAAGCTGTCAAAACATTTTGAATTAAATAAAATGGTAAAAGTCGAATTCCCACTCTGAATTAAACTGTGCATATAGCCAAACCCCTATGCTCTAGTAAACAGCAATGAAAATTCAGTCCTCCACAGGTTTTTGTCATGGTAAGTTAGACCATTTTAAACAGTTTTGCAATCTAAGAAAGAAATTAGTTCAGCTTCTTTATGGTACTTTACAAGGCTTTTACATTAAATTAGCATTGAGCACTTTAATTAAGGTAGTTTGTTTGTGATGGCTGATATATTTCCATATCACTAACTCTTCACTTGGCTTTCCTATTTTCTAGGCATGGCCTATTCTTCTAAGCAGAATCTAAAAAGCCAGAAGGCCAGAATTCTAGCCTTGCTTTTTATGCATTTTGCTTACTCCAGCCACTCTTAAAAAAAAAATAAAAAAAAAAAAAAAATCATTGAAAGCCATGTATACTATCAAGTCACAGTTCAGAGGGAATAAAAAAATTTCCTCATTTAAATCAGGAGTAACTGCATTTATGTCATTAGATTTGCATTGGTGTAAAATTTCTCTACCTGGAGGAGAGTAGAGCCACACTACACATTTCTGCAGCTGCTGATGATTCAGCCATGCACAGAATTTACTCACATTTCTATCCATCCACTCTGAGGGACCTTATTGCCTACTGAGCAGCTCTGTTGACAGCAGTGGGACCCCAGGTTTTTAGGACCCAAAATGCCAACTCCAAATGCTGCAGGCAGTAGCACAGAGCAGCTCTTTCCTTTTCTGCACCAGCTGATCCTACCAAGGACTTTTCACCCTAAAAACAGGTGGCTTTCTCTTCAACACTGACTTCAAAGAGATGTGGGAATTTTTCTGTTTTTCACATTGTACCAAGCTCCACCTTGAAGAGCTAGACAGTTCTTTTCCACTACAAATGCTTATTTCCAAGACGTTTTCCCATGCCCACCACCAAAAAAATTAATTGCCCTGCTACTTTCTGTGTTTGCAACCTAATTCCTCCAGCCAAAGTCTGCTCTCAGTGCATTGTGTTTAATCTGTTGACTGTGCATATCGAGCCAAATACTGACTTGATTTAAATCTGGTGTGACACAGTTGAAATCAGAGGAACTGTACAACTTACACAGGCTGTGAATCTGGCTTATTATCTCCAGATGAATTGTCTCAGGCTTGTCCCTACTGAACTGAGAGCAGATTCTGCTCCATTTTTTTTTTTTTTGCAGCAAAAGTGCAACCAATTCTAATTATTTTAGCATATCACTGTGATTTAGTGATATGGAAATGGGAATCATATTTTTACAGTACATTTTTACTAATTAAATAATTGTTTTAATGCTCAGTGATTTTTCATGGAAACGTTGATTAAAAAAAACAACAAAATATGACTGTTTCTATGTTTAGTGGTTATTTCTGTAAATCATTTTTTTATCTATTTTTACACCTTAGCCACACAATTATGTAAGAACCGTATTTTCATGACAAACAGAAGAAACAGTAATTAATATTTTGAAATTACAAAACCAGAAACAACACTATAAGAAATAGCATATTAGCAGAGGGATATTTATAGTGCTTTTTCTTTTTCTCATGACAATTTAGCTCACAATCACATTCCAGCAAGGAAGGATATAACATACTGTAGACATATTTATGAAATCTCAAAAGGGATTCATAAGCATGGCAAGTGGTGAAACAGCATGAAATAAAGCTATATTATGAAGGTGTCTTGCAACAAAATTGATGGCTAGAAATTTAAGATACAATATTTTGTTTTTCTCAAAGAATAATGCATAATTATATTTCTCTCTAAATTTATCTACCAAAATAACTGTACTCAGAAATATCATTTCAGGGGGCAGCTTTATCTGTGGAACTGCTCCCAGCATTTCTTGGGTGGTGTAATTTAGCTTGTCCCATCCATTTCTCAGATTGGTAGAGTAATTGGTTTTATTGACATGGGGTTCAAAATAAAATATTTGGAAAGGATATGAAAAGATGAAGTATGTTATGAAGTATATTATAAAGCATGAACAGTCAATAGCCAATAATGATGAACTAAAGCAATATATTGAATATCCATGGTCATGAGCATTGATCCTCTCAAGTGCTGCATATCTGACAAATTCCATTAGGATTATTTGCATTTTTTAGAAATTACTTTTGAAAAATGTACTGCACATATTGATTGCCATTATTGACTGTAATTATGAATAATCAGAAATGGATTATAAAGATGCCTTGTACAGCACTCTGATTTTGTTGCAGCCTGCTTGAGTATTGGGTAAACAGGGAAACAGCCCTTCCTAGTCCTGTTGGGATTCTTAAAATCTAGAAATCTACCAGAATCTAGGAGGGCTCAGGAGTTCCTACATTTCCACATCAGATCTGAAATCAATGTACAGCCCCTCTCAGCCTCCACACAGCTTTGGATGGACCCATCCAGAGGACTTTACAGCACAGTTGGTAGAAATAGGACAGGGACTTTATTGATATTTTTTGGGTGTAAAGGAGAAATTTCACAATAAGAAGAGTTTGGCCCCATTTATTTTCATTCTCTACCTACATTTCCTTGAGGATCCCTTCTTTTCTGGACTGCCCTGTTCAGGACTAGAGAGAAAGGTGAAATCAGGAGCACTAAAGGACTGCCTTGACTAAAAATAAGGACAGGGCTTTCTGCCAAATGAGGATCATTAGGGCACAATTAGATTTTTTTTTTTTTAACCAGCTTTTTACAAGACAAGGCCATCAGCACAAATTCAGTATGCTCCTGTAAATCCTAGTAACATCCATGAATTTGTTCTAAGTGAGGCCATCTTTTTCTGGACAGTATCCCAAGTGTTTTGAAAATGAAATAATGACAAGATCATTTAAGTTAAGCTACTGTAGATAAGCCCCAAGTGTGAAGCAGCAAGTAAGGGGGTCAGTGCAAGTTTTGAGTGCACAAGCAAAGAAACAATGAACAGAAATAGAAAATGGCATTATTTTTGTGGCATAACAAAAACCATTATTGTGTTTAGCTCCAGTAGTCATATATTTAAAATGAAGTAAAAAATGAGAGAGGTTTCAGAAAAAAAACTTTCCCCACAGTCATTCACATCATTAAAACCCTAAGAAAATCAGCAACCATGTCTTACAAAGAAAGCCCTAAGATTCTCAATCTGTTGAATATATCCAAGATAAGATGAAGAGGTGCCTGAGTCCAGTCTATAACTATCAAAAGTTCCTGATAGCTTAGGATAGAAGTCCCTTCAACCAGACAAAGACTGTGATCAAGAGTCAGAAAAGTTCAAACTGAAAAGAAGACAAAAATATTCAATAAAGATAAAATAAGAATTGGCAGTTCTAGGAAATTCTTCCCTGAAGTGTTAAGACAGAGCTTTTCTCCAGCAGAGACTGTACATCAATCACTGCTTTTGGGCTGCCTTGTAGGAATCACTGGAAGAGATTCTGCCTTTTGCCATTTAGGAGGTCAGGTTAATATTCCCACAGTGGTACATTCTGGACAGAACTCCTATGAATCTATGAATTTTCTCAAGTTAAATGAGAACAGAAACCAAGCATAAACAGCAGCAAATACTTTGACACCCTGTTAAACAGAAAAGTGTTCAAAGAAATTGTTTTCTCAGAACCAATCTCTGCATCATTTACAAAAAGATTTCACTGAGAAATATTTCCCATGAAGAATTCAAATATAATAGGTGAAAAAAACCCAAAAAGATTCAGACAAATATCTATTTTCCCTATGGTTCACAACAGGACAATATCTCCAGCCACAATTTACTTCTACCACCTGTTATATTTTTTTACATAACTTCTCTAGGTTTCTGAGAAACAGATGAGCAACAGAATCAAAATCAAGACATTATTAAATCCCTACTCCTTCTGAGGCAACACTTTTTTTGTGCTATTTCATTCCTGTGCAGATTTATTGCTTTTCTAGCACTTATTATCACAAGTATATCAAACATGAAGACATTCAACATTGCTTTATTTTTATGCTATTAATTCATGATGATCTTATTGTTACATATTTGTAGATACTGCACATCTGAATGGGATTTTGTGTCCTCGGAGCCACAGGAGTTGACAAATAAGCACATCTTGATACTTTCATCTCCTTTTTCTCAACTGCTTCCTGAAACTGACAATTTTAGAAAGTAACTTGCTGTCTTCTGTTAGTAGTTTTTACCATATAGACTTCTACAGTCTCAGTGGAAAGATCATGTATGTACAAAAATGACTGTTTTTTAATTGTATTACAATCCCAAGCAATTTTATTTTGGCCACATTTTCCCACCTCATTAAATTTAATTTATTTTCTAAAAAAAAGGGTCTTGCTACTCTCATATTTAGTATATTTATGACCTGCTTACAATCCATCAATACTTTAAAGAAATTTTCATCAGTCAGTGGGACAAGCATTCCTGAATTTCTGTCATGGCTGTAGTAACCACAACCAGGAAGCTTTTTTTTTTAAACTGAATTTAGTAATATTAATAGAGGTAGTGAAAAGAGAAATAAATAATTTGCATATGTGAGGGTGAATCAAATAACCACATTCCCTCCTCAGTATTTTAATATCCTTGTATAAGCAGGAAATGAAATATAATGTAAATCTATGTATTTTTCTCAGTAATCAGATATTCTTTAAGAACTGCTGTTCTTTTCCCGTTTATCCTCTGGAACTATTTCTCTAGATTTGAAAAATTCAATTTCCACTGGAAGTCTCTGGGATTTACACGCTTTACCTTACTTTGTGCATTAGGACCTCCTCCCTGTAATCACTAGAGATCTTATTTCCTATTACAGAGAATAGATAGACTGACTAGAACTACAAACTGACTGTATTTGGGTCCCTTTACAACTCCTCCTTTCTTCCTGGCATTATTTTTATTTCTTTGGATTTTCCTCAGTTTCGCCCTGCTGGCTAAATGGCATGAAAATATATTTTCAGGCTATTCCTATCAAAACCTTTCATACAGAATTAATTTTTCTGGTTGGCAGAGAGAATGTCAAGTATAGATTATGTTCTATGAAAATGATGTGGGGTGACACAGATATTTATGTTTCAATAATACCTGTTTTGAAATTAATTTGAGAAATTCATAATGCAACTTATTTCAACACATTCTTTAATAAACAGTTGTGAAATGAGGAATAAAGAATTTTTGGGATTATTCATGCTTGTTTTGATGTATGTGAGAATAGAAACATGCCCAATATTTCCTCGTTGCACTGTGTTTTGTCAATTTGTCCTCTTGGATAGTCAATTATGGCTATCCAAGAGGCTGCAAATTCAGGTCCAGTTACTATCAGAAGAAATCAAATCCCTCTCCAATCATCCTTTCAGCAAAACTGGTCTCTTAGACCCATTAATAGGATAGGATTAGCTGAGCTGACAGAGAGTAAAAATGCTGTGCAGTGATTGAATGGCAGAAGCAATTTTCCAACTGGATGGCAGCTTTAGGGAGGCGATGATCCAGTGGATAACATCAGCAGGACTCTCAAAGGAGGAGAGGTCGTGGGTTTTGTCCATGACAGGGATATTATTTTCACACAATACTTCCTAAAACTTTCCTACTGTTTTTTTTATGGTATGGTATACTGGCAGCTATCTACACTTACACAATCTCAACGGTGCAAATTTAGCATTTCCCCTTTATAGAACCTACTAAAGAGTGGAGACATATGACTGCACATTTTGCCTATCTGAAATATTCACTCAGAACCTGACTTTGTAGCTGGATATTTGCACCTTCCCAGACTGGCACAACACCAAAATTAGCAGGACAGCATGCAAAGCCAGCCATATTTTTGTATTCAGACACTGCCTTTATAAAAAAAAAAAAAAAGAGAGGAATGTTTATGTGCTATCCTGATGCCATGACTTTGACACAGGTGGCTGAAGATGATTTGGTATGAAGTGTTCTTGAGAGTTAGTAGCTAAAAATGTTTAAGACATACTGTACACAATTAAAAATAGAGTACCAATATTCAAAATCATTTTGTTGTATAGTTCTTCAGCTCACCACCATGAAATTTTCTTGGCTACTACTGAGATTCATTTTGTGAATGTGAACTGAGCTGAAGCTGCCTTTGGAAGACATCAGAATGATACAGAACAAACTTTCTCCTCATTTAAATGGGAGTTTCCTCTGAAGTGAGTAGAGCTGTACCCTGAAAGTCAGCATGTAACTGAGTCCTTAATTTGACATCAAATTAAAATTTAATCATAGCTATCTGTGACTGCAAATGAACAAAATAGATATCTTTATTTTTTTATTAAGTAAATTTAATTTTCTCCTTTACTAGTCTACACTAATTTCTATCCAAATGCTGAATGTTATTCTGATTAATTAGTTGTTATAGATAATGACAATCTAATTACAAGAAATTTTACAATTAAAAAAAAAATCAACATTTCTACACTTAAAATCTGGTCATCCTTAGCTAAAGTAAGAACTGATACATTTCTTCTGTCCTCCACAGATTTTACAAAAACTGAGAAAGAATCTTATTTTGCTTTTTTTGTAACCACGTGAATGCCTGGATTGAGCTTCCACATGTCCAGAGCACTTACACACATTGCAACCAGTGACATGCTTTAGAACTGCTCTTCATTTTCATTAATCACTTTGATATGAATTGATTAAACTGTTATTTTCTTGGCATGAGGTTATATATTGTAACTTTTATAACACTCCTAAGTGATGTAACAAAAGTTCAGGCATTAGTTTAATACAGGTGAAAAAGGTGGCTCTGAGAAGGAGAAACTGTACCTGATGTGTTTTTGCAAACCCATGGTGTTAGGGTGAGCCACACTGATTTATCATCCATGACTGTTCTCATCTCAGAACTGCACAAATAAAATTTCTAGTGGTAGTAGGTAGTAGTAAATATTTCAAAAAAGTCCCATTTTTGGCATTTGTAGAAATTAACCCAAGACTGCTAGTTCTTCTCTCCCTAGGAGTTAATCAGTAGCACAGAATCAAAGAATGATGCAATGATTAAGGTAGAAAAGGCCTCTGGAGGTCATGTGGTCCAATCTCCCTGTGCATGCCAGGTCAGCTAGAGCTGATGGCCCAGGGTCGTGCTCAGATGGCTCTGGAATGTATCCTGTGTTGCAAACTCCACCATCTCTCTGGGTCAGCTGTGCTGTCCCTAAGGAATCTTATGGGAGACAGCATCAAAGTCTTTACTGAAGTCCAGGTAGACAACACTCAGGGCTCTGCTCTCACCTACCACATCATAGAAGTTTATGAAGTTGGTCAGGCATTACTTACCCTTGGTGAAGCCATACTGACTACTCCTGATGATTTCTCATCCTTAGTGCACCTGGAAATGGTTTCCAGGATTAGCTGCTCCATCTTGTTTCCAGAGAATTCTTATCGGCCTGTAGCTCCCTGGTTCTTCTTCTTGCCCTTCCTGAAGATGGAAATGACATTTGCAATCTTCTATCTTTGGGAACTTCTCCCAGTTGCCATGATTAATTGAAGACTATCTAGAGTGGCCTCACAATGACAGGTGACAGTTCTCTCAGCATATGTGGTTGTATCCCATCAGGTACCATGGACTGGGCAGTTTGTGTGAGTTTTCTCTGACATGATCCTCTTCCACCAAGGGTACATCCTCCTTGGTCTTCTCTTTCCTTTTTTACTCAGGGACCTAGGATTCCTGAAGGTAGATTATGCTAGTAAAGGCTGAGGCAAAAAAGGCATTCAAGACCTCATTCTTTTTCATGTCCTGTGTCATCATGTCCCCTGTCTTGTGGCCAACGGGTCCACATTTTCCCTCGTCTTTTTGTCAGTAATGTACTTATAGTAGCCCTTCTTGTTGTCTTTGACATCCCTGAACAGCTGAAATTCCATTTTGGGCTTTGGCTTTCCTCACTTCACTCTTGAATGCTCAGACAGTGCTTCGGTATTCCTTCCAGCTCTACTTGTCCTTGCTTCCACCCTTTGTAGGCTTTTTTTTTTTTTTTTGGTGGGGTGGAGGTGATTCATAAATATTAACCTGCTTTCTTGGACCCTTTTTTCTCGAGGGCTTTATCCCATGGGACTCTTCTGAGCAGATCTTTGAAGAGGCCAAGGTCAGCTCTTCTGAAGGCAACTGTTGTGAGCTTTCTTCTTGCTCTTCTCTGTGTCTTCAAAGTCCTGAACTCCACCATGGTTACTGCAGACAAAGTTGCCTGATCTTCACCTTCAGAATAACCTCCTTGTTTTTGGTGTATACAATCCAAGAGACTGCCTCTCCTTATTGGCTCTGCTTTTATTTGGAGGTGGAAGCTACCATCAATAGGAGTCCCCCTGACTGCTTATATCCTGCCATGTTGTCCCCCCAGCAGACACCACGGTGGCTGATGTTCCCCGTGAGGAGCAGGGCCTGTGAGTGTGAAGCTCCTCCTACCTGTCTGTAGGCCTTATCTGCCTGTTCCTCCTGGTCAAGTGGATTATAGCAGACACCTTCTATAATGTCATTTTGCCAGCTCTTGAAGTCTTCCTTATTACCTTTGTTCCTTTCCGAAAGAAATTGCTCGGATCTGTATCCTGATGCTCATCTTCAGTCACTTCACATCTTTTCCTAAGCCCACAGTCCCTTCAGTATAGGCCACATAAAGTTATTTTTTGTTTAGTCATGCTATAATGTAATTAATGTATCATAATACATCAGCAGGGTAGCACGCTGCCAATGAAAATGTGGGAAAGGATCATTTCCACTTTTAGCTCCTTCACAGCAGGAAAACTGGTTGGCATCAAGAAAAATAAAGAAATATAGGATAAAAAAATAAAAATAATGAATAAATAAATAAATAAAAGATTCTTTAGTGAAGAACTGTATCTGGTATAAAACTTTATCAGAACTAATTCTAATACCTTCTCACAAAAACTCTTCCTCATAAAAAGTTGTCTCTGTGTTGCCCTGCGGTACAAATGAAGGAGACAGTAGGGAACATTGGAATGACCTTTCATGGGACTGAGTCAAGTGGGACCTTAGAAGGAAGTTAGAGAGAACATCTAAATGCAGAGCTATAGAAGGAGCTGCAGGAGAGACATAAATATTACTGATTTGGTTAAATGAATAAATATATCTATTAAAATGTGTTCTGAAAGTATTTCTTAGATTGCATTCTTTTGAGGTTGCTTCTTAAGCATGATACAAAATGGTATTTCTTATATTTTTAAAGCAAAATTTTAATAATAAGGGTATTAAGAAAACTTTCTAACAAAAAAATCCTACTCTGTAAGGTAAATGCTGGCAAATAAAATAAATATTGTTTGATTGTTAGTCCATTATTGAAATGAACACACAAATCATCTGCTTCCTAGTTTTAATTCATGAAGCGGAGGAATAATTCTGAGGCTCCCAAAGTGGAAAAACTCCTACATCTAAACCATAATTAAAATTTCTTTCTGGTAGAGTATTTATGCCATTAGCCAATTCACAGAATTATAATGATGAAAGCAAGTATCCCGTATCATATAACTTATGTACTTAATCAAGTTAACAAACCTCCCAAACAAAGCACAAACATTTCTTGCATATTTTTTTAAAATCATATTTTCAGAACAAAGAATCTTTCCATATACTAAGAGATAAACTCATATTTGAAGGAGGTAGAATTTTTATGAGTATATTCTGAATATATAGACACCATCAGAATAGGAACATTCATGTAATAATAATGCCTTATGCAATGTAAAGGGTGTACAGGTGTAATGAATGCAGCCAACAGAGTGAACAATAAATGATGTGCTATGGTCCAACTAGTCATACCAAAACAGAAACAATCTTCACATTGAACACAGGAAAAAGATTTTACTTCACTAACACAAAACTCCAGAATGTCACATCAAGCCAAGGGACAGAAATAGATCACACTGAACTGCAGGATAATTCTCTTTAAAATTCAACAAAACAAAAACTAATGCATATGAAGGTGTGGAATTTGAGAAAGTAGTATCAATTAATAGGATTTTGATTTTTTTTTGAATGTTCTTTTGTTTAAAGAAAATTGTTCAAGGAACTGTGATTCTATACTTATAGGTTGCTCCAAAACAAAACTATAAAAACTGTACAAAAGCCACTAACAACACAATTTAAATTATTTTCAATTGTAAAGCCTCTTTATATAGCAGGTTTAAAAGTGCTTGGTTCATTTTCTTATTCTGCTTTCTGCATCTTACATCAATTGCCTTCTTGCTTTATGAAATGCATACTAAAAGTGTCTATATTGAAGAACATCTAATGCTTGTAAATAATTTGCTTCTAAGAAGAAGAAAAAAAAAATAAAAAAAAAATCGAAGCACATTTCCCAAAACGTGCTTATAATACATGGAGAGCATTCACCTCATTTTACTTTCATTAAAACAAACCAGCTCACCCTTCCCAAAAACCCATTTGTCTCCAAAAGTACTTTAGAACAAAAAGGTCTCAGGTGTTTTTCTTTTATCACTTTAATGTGCTTCAATATTCAATATTGAGAACTGCAAATTTTTATTCAGTCTGCATTTTTAGTGAGTTCCCACAGTTTTCTGTAGTGGGCCAAATTCTTAAAATACACCACTTTCTGGTTAGAGCATTGGCACAACCCTTAAACAACACTGATGCTCTCTCACACCCTGCATCAAGTGACATCAGTATGGATTTAAAAGACATGTAAAAGATGTATTCTAACAATCACTACAATTAAATTACATTAAAAGGACGTCATTTATATAATGTCCTACATTATGTACTTTTCCTGTCCTCATTCACAAGTAGTCTGATGGGAATTGTAAAACTGAAATACTCAAAACATGTAAAGAACTAATAAAAAATAATTGGAATAAGAAAAACGGGCAGGAATCGTTCTTATGACATACAGTGGGATCCTCTTTAGAATCCATTCAGGTGGACAGGAATGTTTTCATTAATTTACACAGCAAGGCTAAGACCTGAATTGCTCCATGAATTTCATAGTTTACCTGCTGTGCTGCTACTCATCATCTGCAACTCCCATTGAGACCTCAGGGTGAGTCACTGGAACACAATGAGTTCACCAGTCCCCTCTGTCTGCCAGGGAAGCATTTCTAATCAATAGCTTTTAGTGCAATGGAAGTTACCACAAAGCTTTCAAGATCTGGGTTTATGTTCTAGTTAAAATGAGCTTAGTGCCATCTCCAGTGTGTAGTTACTTCACCAAGTTGCACATTATAAATTAGGTCAAGGCTGTTTGTGCAAACTGGTATTTTAGAAGATGAAACAAAAGCAACGCAGAATATTGATACTATCACATGGAAATTGTCTTTGTATGTTGGATTTGTGGATGCCTACATACACATACATTCAGATACATATTTAGATGTGATTGGAGACAGTAAAAATAGGTCAAATAAATTTTTCATCTAAATTGATTTGAGTGAGTATGCAATGGGAAAGTGCAGATTCTGATGGAAGATATGGTTATGTAAATCTCCACTGAGACAAGAGAGATACTTCAAATATATGCAGACTGGTTTAAGTCCCTTATAACATAAGTTCAAATCTCTGGTTGAGACCCCCCCTAAACTCATTTAGAAATGGAATTCTTCTCTTAGAGTTGCATCATTCAACTACATACACTTTGGAGTTTAAAAAGAGGACAAAGGCATTTAGAAAAAAAAATTTCATACAAGCATTGACTTTTTTTTTCTTACTTGTCAAACTTTTGTAAAAAAATAGCTATAGCAACAAACAATAAATAATGTAAGCCAAATCCAGTAAAGAGTGGAGTACAGATTTGATTTGTGTAGAAACAAGACAGGTCTTCTAAGTCCCAGTTTCTCCAGGACTGAAGAATAGTATTTCACATGTGCTGGAAGAAAACAACAGTACAAAAGCAAAAGTTCACTCTAGTGCTAACAGCACCCATGCTACTCTGAAGTGAGATAAATGCCCCATTGGAAATTTCAGGTCAAGAGGAACATTGCAATGGGATTACAGGATTGGGCTGAAAAGGGTGAAGCTGGCACAGAGAGTTTAGTCATTGTGCAGCAGTGATGCTCATTTGGTATCATTTACATATAAAACTGATCTCACTTGTGGATGTAAATTGATTATTGCCTCCTGGAGTTTGGTGGTTTTCTTAGCAAATAGAAGGATGACATGCATGTTAAAGAAGAAGAACAACAATAACAGCAACAATGGGAGAAGAATTAAAAACAAAAAAGGGGGGAAATAAGGAAAAGAATAGCAATTTCTTTTGGGAAAACTAAATGTGTAAGAGTTAGCGTAACTCAGCACAATCCCATGAATCTCACTGCCCTTGGGAGGTTTTTCAGGAATCAGTCCTTACAAAAATATTTTCTGAACAATTATTAAGCACTGAAGATATCTTTTTTTTTTTTTTTTGCTCATAAACAGTGTTTTTTTTTTTTTTTAATAAATCTTTCTTTAACAAATATATTTATTGAGACCAATTAAAGGCAACAGTACTCATATTTCAGATCTGTTTCTCATGGTCATGTGAAATGATGAACTAAGGCTGGCTGTTTTGTGCTTGAGGTTATTTTTACATATTTTATTTGAAAAATAAGCTGTAATTCCAGGTCCAGGTGGGAAAATATAAAGATAACTGCTTTTTTCCACCTTCAAAGAATAGTTCAAATACATTCAGGGCAAACTATGAACATGATTGTGATTCCCTATGCCATTTGAAGTCTTTGCCCATTGTGCAAGCATGGGAAATTATTGATAGCTATAAGAGGAGGCTGGAGGTCAGTCTACCAGTCAGGGCTAGACTAAGACTAGTTGAGCTGATATCCAGGGATTAAAAAAAAAATTACACTCATTCATCAGTGTGAAATAGCACCCCATATGCAATTGTTCAGAAAGCATTTGGCTGAACAGTCTTAAGTTATAGAGAGTATCACTAGCAATACCTCAAACAAAAGAATTCCTAGGCAATAGATTTTCTGGCAGGCTTCTCTGTCATGGAAAGCAAAGTAATAAGTGTGTGTCATTGTCCTCAGTCTCCAGCAGCATCCCCCACTGACTGTGAGAGATGTTCATGTGAATCAAGGCTTATGTAAGAACAGCAGCTTAGGCAAGTACAGTTTTTCACTAAGAAATTTGTAAATTTATATGCCCAAATTTGATTTCCAGTGCAGTATCAACAAATCCTGTCGCTGTTATCTATTGGTCTGTGAACAAAACCCTACTGGGCTAATATAAGGGTGATTTGAATGGAAGGCAAAATATTTGTAAAGGAACTGAAGAACAGAAATAGGTGAACTGTGAGGTAAAACAGGACACATTACCTTGCTGAACAGGACCCTCTCTAGAAGAGATGATGTGAATATAAACTTACATATAATACACAATATCATGTATTGAGGCACAGAGATCCAAAACATACTTCAGCAGACTCTGGAACTCTAGCCCACTCATTCCTCATATGTATGGAAAACCCCTCCCCCAAACAGCCCTCAAAAAAAACCCATGCAGGACTTACACAGTACCTTGAAAAATCAGATTCTGAGAGAGAATTTTCATCCCTTAGGACATGAGCATCACTCCTCACAGAAAATAATCACATAGCTCTGATGTTATGAAAAAGATGGAAACGACAGTTCACAAGGCTACTAGGAAACAAATATCAAGAGGAAAAAATGGATCTTGGTCTCTACAGGCAGCTACAGATATACTGTGACTCCAGTGTGGAATCAAACCAAAGCATTTAATCTTGTTCTAAGGCTGCATTTTACAGGTAAACCTACTACTCTGTTTTTGGGGGAAAAAGCTCTGCTGAATTGGTTCTTCTTAGGGTTAATTTTTACTCATTCTACTTCTGCTTTTTCCTTT